>JAKLMI010000051.1:18763-116075 GCA_022813495.1 Pasadenomyces melaninifex | reverse complement strand
AGACTGCTTGGTCCATTACTTGAATCGGTATTCAGCAACAAACCACCTAGCTTATCGAGTTTTGGCCCAGCACAAGATGCAGAACTGACACGACTGCTATATCCTGGACCTGCTCAGCTAGATAAGCTGCGTTTTGGAACCAAGACCAACGGCATGTTTCATACAGGCGCGTCCATGGCTGGCTTCGGAGATCTGGGACTGCCAGCATTCGACGTGGCTAGTTTGAACTGGGATGACTTTAGTGTTAGCGACAATGCGTCTGCTCATGGACCAGGCAGCGCTGGAGCAGCCAACGACTACCTGAACAGCTGGGATATCAGTCAGTCCTTGGATTCATTGACTGAGCATGGCATGTTTGGCATGTCGTAGAACTTGGAAATAGTGACTCGAGGAATGTGCTCTATGCAAGCAAATCCGACATAGTATCACTATTAGCTTAAGAAACGTGTTCATTTTGGTATTGTCCGCAATATCTCCTTTATAACACGTAGAGATATGGACATACTGCGTTTCCTGCTTGTTCGAAGCTTTCAAATAACGACCTTCAGTGGGCTTGACGAACCTCGACTCGTCAAGCAAAAGACTGAGCCCGCACAGAAGGATAAAGTGTTGAAGGAGATCTACAGCCAGTGATTGGAGCTGTCGCTCGTGGTCATGCAAGATCTGGGAGCACGATCTGACTTGCTGACCCACCTAAATGTGCTTGAATGGATTCCGGACATCGCCTAACGAGCAAAATCTGGGGGAACCAAGGAGCTGCCAGAATTTTTTTATCCCTCAAAATAAATATGAGGTAGGTTGATATTTACTTGCTCTGACGGACCGCGAGCTATCTTGTGTACGCGTGATCACTACAAGGACGACATATTGTTCACAATCAATGAACTGAAGTGCTTGTTCATTACTTTTCGCCTGTCTCTCGCTGTATGCTCACAGCGCCGATCTCCACCTACGTCATTTACAGTACTCGTGAAGAGTCAGAGCACAAGAATCGAGAAGACTGTCAAATTTGACACCTACCCACGACAGCCGCAGCGTCGCACAGCATGCTGTCAGTCAGCAACCTCCTCGTGTCACAAGATGGCGACTCGACACCTTTGACAGTTCACGAGGCCTTCTCTGGCATATTCGGCAGCGTCTCGCTATGCTGTTGGATTTTCCTCCTCATTCCTCAGGTTATCGAGAACTACCGCAACCAGTCCGCCGAAGCAATCAGCCTCGCCTTCGTCATAGTTTGGTTTCTAGGCGACATCGCGAATCTCCTCGGCGCAGCATGGGCAGGTCTCGTGCCCACCGTAATCGCAATCGCGATTTATTTCTGCTTCTCTGACGGCGTGCTGGTCGGCCAAATTCTGTACTACGGTATCCGCAATAAGAGAAGAGAAGGACGAGGTTTGCTACACAGTGTCAAGGATACAGTTGTAGAAGCTGACACAGGAGACGAGCGGTTCCCCGATGCACGCAATGAGACTGGTGCGGATCCTGAAAGACAAGAGAACGAGCCGTTGCTGAGCAGGAAACACAGCCGCGGACAGAGCTATGGTGCATACTCGATGCCAGGTTCTGCAGACCCAAAAACAATCCGCGAGCAGATTGCGCGAAGACGATCTTCTGGAGCGTCAAATGAGCAGATCAGGGCTCGTAGGAAATCGTCCTCGACTGCCGCGGCTAGTGCACAGCAGGAGCCATTGGCCAAGATTTTCGAGGAGAACGAATCTCCGACCTCGGGTACGCAATCAACGATGTCTCGTGTGCTGAAGAACACCTTGTCCATTCTCGCTGTCTTTGGAATTGGGACACTGGGTTGGTTGATCGCATACAAGACCGGCACGTGGAATCCTGTGCCGCCACCGGATCCGCACGCTCAGCCAGATCCAGATGTTGATAGCAATCCGTTTGGTGCGCAATTGCTGGGCTACATTTCTGCGGTGTTGTATTTGACGGCCAGACTACCACAAATATGGAAGAATTACCGAGAACAATCATGTGAAGGGCTTAGTTTGCTATTCTTCATATTGAGCCTGATGGGCAATGGCACGTTCGGAGCGAGTATCTTGTGCCATAGTCTGGAAAGGAACTATGTTATCAAGAATGTTCCTTGGTTACTTGGGAGTTTGGGCACTATGGCCGAGGATGCCATTGTATTTTGGCAGTTCAGGATTTACAAAGATCACGATGTGGAGGAGGTTGCAGTCGTGGAAACGCAGGAAAGCAATGGTTAGTTTTGAAGATGTCTGATACCAAGCAAAAAGTACCACAAAATACATGTACATTCAGAAGCCTGCCAGTCGTCGTTTTTTCCTTGCCTTGTCTCTCGTGGGGTCTAAGCGGTTCCCGTGAAGACCCCTTACAGGCTGGGTAGATGCGAAGACGGCTTGCGCTGCATCATGTCCCCTTTGACCTATACTCTGGTCAGGATCATCACTATGTAGCATCATGGGTTGAGTTTCAGCATGAAGCGTCCTTTGACCACCGCCAGCCATTTCTGAGATAGCTGGAAGAGCGGATATCGTTCGTAACGGCAATGCCGAGTCGACTTGTCTCGTCTCAGTGCTCATCTGTCTGAGCGCTGCGGCTGACTTGGCTTTGCGATGTTTCTGGTCTTTCCCACCAGGATCATGTCCAGCTTTACCAACCACAGACGCGAACTCGCTCTCTTGCCAGTCATACTGATTAGGATCAGCGTTGGCATCGTTCGGTAAATGGCACAACAGAGATTGAACCCGTGAGGAAGTGTCGTCGTCAGTCAGTATGTTGTATCGCAATGTCTCACCGATCTTGCTATACCTCGAAAGTCTGCTGATTGCATCGCTAAGATCTTGACTCTGGGCACGTTTTGCTTCGTGGTCAACAACCCCATCTTGAACGTGCTGTGGTTGACTTGCCGAGATGGTAGGTACCCTGACTTGGGAATGCTCGGTCGGCACTGCTGGGTCGCTAAAGATGGCGCCTTCATCAACAAAGCTTTCCTGAGAATTATAGTTTGGTTGTATGTGTACAACGGCAGCTCTACCCATGATCTGTGAAGCGAATCTTTGATCGAGAGCTATTTCTCTAACCAGTCGTTCTCTGTGCACCTTTGAACGATCAGGTAAATCACTGGAGAGATTGGTGACATGACGTTGGAAGTTCTCTTCGTAGATCTCTGCCAGAGTGGTATGCTTTTCTGAACAAGTCTGAACGACCAAATCGACAGGCGATGTATCGACTCTATTGATCACGTCTTCGATCACCGTCGAGTCGTGTTCGACATCCTCAACTCGTATTTCATCTAGCAAGGAAGCGAGATTGACGAATTCGTCGAAAGCAGTTGAAAACTCAGCACTGTTTATCTCTCGCTTAAAGTTTGTAAGTGCAGTAGTGATATTGGGAGCTTCACGAGCACTTTGTGTCTCTTGCATTGTCTGCAGAGCCGTTAAAGTACGACTCAGATCTTGCTTGCTATAATTCAGCGACGTATCTTGCGCATGTGTTTGGAAAGAAATCGTTGTGTCTTGCTCAAGCTCTAGATCTTCCTCAGCACTATCCGCAACGAAACCAATCAGATCATCCTCGCTGTCAGAATTATCGACATAAGGTGCGCTTTTTAGCAGATTACTCTTTGTAGGTGGAAGACGCATCGTGAGCATCTCCTCGCTGTAACCATTGTCTGCACTCGCAGTTATGACCGCATCTATAACCGATACTGAGAGATCTTTGAATTGGATGACCATTTGAATCATAGATGGCACGGTGCCACGGCCCTTCACCTCCGAGACAGCCGTTATCACCGACGACACTTCTGAGACCACAACATCGTCCGGCCAAGGCACGATCATTGGCATAGAAGCGGTGATCAAGGTCTTATCAGCATTGCTGTAAAGCAGCTCATGCACCGTCAGCCAGTTGCATCGACTTGAAAACAAGGTGATAAGTACCCGACTGGAGTTGCATGTTATTGTCAACTGCAAAGAGGCATTATAGGCGTTGCGAGCATGTTGCCAGCTGCATAGTAGGGCTGGGTGGCCGTGCAATTTCCAATCATGCCTAGCTGTATCGAAGCAGAGGACGTGGCTGGTTGTTAACACGAAGAACGTGCTTATGCATGGTCCGGTGTTAATGTCGAGGATTTCCGCTTCGACTTTGCGTGTATTGAGGCGAACATCCACCGAGCAGACCTGCTCACTGTTTGTGTCGAAAATTCTCAACTCCTGGCGATTGCATACAAGTATACGATCTGGATGAATACCGTCGGATGATGACCACAGCACACGATGCCAGCCATCAAAGTATGGCTCGATTTTCTCTGGTCTCTTTTTCGAATTCCATGAGAAGATTTTGCCAGATTCATCCAGACGTGCCTTGTATAAGACTCGGGCATTATAAGCTCGTTGACCGCGGATCGACCAGATGCTCCAATTGCCTTCCACGTCAATTATCGCGAAACGTTTCTGGTTCTGAGGATCAAAAGCAATATCCGAATGGATACAACCACCAGTAACTGATATAGGAAGCGTTAGAACACGATAGAGATCAATCGAGCCACCTTGTCTTCCAGCACTTGTGTCTCGGCGTATCAGAGGCTCAAATATGCACGTTCTAGACAGAAGTCTTACAGCTAGAAACCCGCCTCCGCTCGTTGAGGTCGATGCACCGGATAACACTAGCTGATCTATACGTTCGCCACTACGCCATGTACTACCTTTGTTCTCGGAGATTCTCGGTAAGGTCAATTCCGACCTGATACCATCTTCAGTGTCGTAGAGAATCGTTCTTCGTCCCATACAGCTGACACGTAGTTCACCTCCATCTGGACCTGCGGCAAACGCGGTCACTGGATAAGATAGATTGCCAGAGTCGACGCCATCAACGCCAAGCCAAGATGCGCTTCCAAAAGCTATTCTGCAATCGTGAGTAGACCTAATATTGGTGGTTGAACCATTTGCCTCTTGTAAAACCGAGGAAGGAACAGCGGCCTCATAGGAACTTTTCCTGCTTGCCTTCCCCGGAACAGCTGAAGAGGGTGTCTGAGCAGGAACGACTGATTCAGGCTCACCGACAATCTCGATTATGTCGCTGCTCTGATACGTGCTATCATGCTGGCCATCTTGGTGAAGCCCATAACTCTGGTTCAAGAAAATCCAGCGTTGTGCATCGAGAGAATATGTCGCTGTCCCTGATGTTCCAGATCCTATTTGGCTTGTTTCGTGTGTATGCCGTTGACGCCATAGTCGTTCGACGTCAGCCATGTATTGCTTGATATATCTTCGCTATCATATTGTGTCTCCAAGACCGAGGCATTATGCTTCGGATCTGCAAGTGTCCCGTCACGAGTCCTGCAGTGAAGGTTCGCGACACAGTGAAGCATTGCCGACGCACAATGTGATCGTTTGCTTGTCTTGGTAATTTGCAAAGAAATAGGTCCACCAAGACGATATTTTACAGAAGGCTGGGTACGGTCGACTTTTCCGAACTTTTACTAAGCCCAATTTGGTACACGTGAACAGAAAGTGCTCATTCAAATGCGTGAGTATTACAACAAGGTCAGACTTATTGCAGGCACGGTACTGATAACAATTTTCGACTACAGATGTATTGCTCAACCCTCCAACACAAATGTTCCTGAACGCCACGCTAATTGACAAGCACTACAAACAACATCGAAGTTCAGAACCAACCATCATTCTATGATATCTTGCCTATCCTCTTCTTAGCGACGTTAATCTTACCCTGCACTCTATCGACGTCCTCGTCCACAACCTTAAGCATCTCATTTTGAATCTCGAGTTCCTGGTTGATAGCAACACCCAGCTCTCGTTGCCTCTGCACGATCTTTCTGATCTCATCAACATCTAGATCTTGATCTTTCATCTTCTGCTGCTGAAGCTGAAGCACACCTTGGTTATCCAAACTCCTTGTCTCGGCAGTTTCTTTGCCGAGCACTCTCCCAGGTCGAGCTGAAGCCTTGGCGCCAGCATTTGTGTTTTGATTGTTACCGGATCCCAGCAGGTCAGTATGCTCTTGAATGTTTGCGACAGCACTGTCAAGCTGAGTCTTCTGCGACATTGCATTGAGCAGATTCTCCAGAGCATCTTTGTCCTTTCGTGCAGCGGACAGGAGATCTTTCCTGCGGCGCAGCTCGCCAGCTCCTAATTTCTGACTACTTGGAACCGAACTCTTTTGACCCTGTGTAAGGCCATCTTCTAAAGCTGATATCAGAGTGCCCGCTTTGACCAAAGCAGACTTTGCGGCAGCAGACGCTTCATGCTGTTTCTGTGGTGTTGACGCCTGATCACGGTTGGTCAAATTAAGACGCGCATCGTGCAATTGTGCTTTCAGATCACGATGGCTATCAAGCCATACAGTTGGATCTGCTATTGGAGCGCCTCCTGCGCCAGGGCCAGTCAAAACTGAGTGAAGTGCTCCCGCTCTTGAGCTCGAGCTGGTGAATGATGATGGTAGATTGAGAAATGCTCTCCAAACAGACGTGTTACGCCATCTTGTGTCCTCGATCTCATTGATAGTTTGCAAGTACTTTTCGAGCTCTTGCCGCCGGGTTTCGGTTAATTCTGGAGAGGAGATTGTTGACTTGAACCACGACTTTGCAGGTAGCGTTGCGGGAGGTGGCGCACCGACTTGCTCAGTCAAAGATTGGTGGAAGGCTGCGAAGTCTGAATAGCGCTTCTGAATTGTGTAGCTTCGCAGAGGCAATCGGAGGGTAACGTTGTAAACGGTATAGGGCTTGGACGTGCTCGAGGTCGACGTGGTGGGTATCGAGATATCAATTTGGGGCGCCATCGTTACTACATCGAATGCTTCCGAAGGCACTGCGACTGGCTGTCTGACTATAGGAGAATGTGAAACCACGCGAAAGACTGGAGCTCGGTCTTTCAGATGCTCGTACTGGTCGTGATTCAGGCAGCCTGGGCAAGAACATCTGCCTATGACGTAGATTTGTAGATACGCGTTTAGAAACAACACTGGTGAAACCAGCTTGAGGCTGTGGTATATCATGGAAGGAAATCAACGCGTTTTGTAGAGCATACAAAACGATCGTCCTACCGCAATGTAAACTGCTTACATTCGGCATCTCCATGATGCCAGGACCACCACCCCCTTTGCCACCCAGGTCGCCGTCTGTGGTATCAACCAACTCATCATGGTCCAGTGATGAGGGCAGGTCATATTCTCCACACAGACCACGAGTCAACACAGTACATCTCACGCCGCATACTTCATACACTGCAACTGGACAGAAAGTGGTAGATCATCCTTACCCAAGCAATACAGGTCTTGATGATCCACGAAGCTCTAGCACTCAATCGCTTCAACCTGCAGAGCCAGCTAGACCAGGGCAACGCAAGTTACTCATTGTCTATATCCATGGCTTTATGGGAACGGAGACCAGCTTCAAGAGCTTTCCTGCCCATGTTCACAGCCTCCTAGCAATAAGCTTAGCTGAGACTCATGTCGTGCATAGCAAAATCTATCCTCGTTACCAGTCAAGGAAGAATATCTCTTATGCTCGAGATGCATTCAGCAACTGGTTGACACCACATGAATCAGACGACACAGATGTTATTCTCATCGGCCACAGCTTAGGAGGAATTCTAGCTGCAGAGGTGGTCCTTCTACCTACACATCGCCCAGGAAGTCGTGATCTCTTCCAGCACCGAATACTGGGTCATATCGCATTTGACACGCCATTCTTGGGTATGCATCCTGGTGTGATCAGCACAGGCATTGCAAGTCTTTTTAGAAGCGCTCCTGAACCGCCAACCTCGCCGCTTCGAGACTCAGAAGGTAATACCGCAGCGCTATCAGTCAACCCATTTGAGGACGTTCCAAGCGATCCGAACTACAATCCCGCTTTTCCGAACGACGTCAAGTTGCCGGTGCGCAACAGCAAGGTAGATCAAGCTTTCTATTTCCTCAACAAGCACTATGGAGAACTGCGCAAGGCCGCAACCTCCTATGTTAAGTCCCATCTCGAGTTTGGAGGATGTATGGCAGACTATGACGGCCTAAAGAAGCGCTACAGGTCGTTTCGGCCTCTGGAAGACGTCGACGAGCTAAAAGAGGTTAAAGGTGCAAGTGGTAGAACCATTCCTCGAGTACGATTTGTAAACTACTATACTGCCAGTACTGGTCGTATCAAGCAAGCACCTCCATCAAGTAATGAAAAGATCCTGGTTGCGCAGACTGAAATGACAGAGATGAGACCTTCGGACCCCAACCAGACAGGCACAACTGCTTCCAACACTACGACGCCTCGCATCTCGGTCGATGAGCACCGAGACGGTCATTCTATCAGCAAAGACCTAGACGATCTACGCCTCGCAGTAGCCGAAGCAGAGGAAGAAGAACCTGAATTGCAAGCCCTTGATCCACAAGCTGAACCTCCATCTCCTACTGTTTCTGAGCACAATGCTCCCAGCCATTCGAACACATTTTCGTCATTGACAACAGCTAGTACCTCGTCACTGACCTCAATCAATACCCTACAATCGCAACTTCCTCCTCTCCCAGAACCTCCAAAAGAACCAGCTGCGTTCAACTCATCTCAGTACTCTGATCCAGCAACTCAGAAACTCGCACAAAAAGAACATAGCCGTCAAATGAAACTTTACGAACGTGCCAAAAAGGACTACGAGAAGACCTTACGTGACCGCGAAAAACACCTCGCAAAAATGGAGAGGGCACGTCAGAAACAAGCGGACAAAGACTCTGGACTATCAGCACATGACATCTCCGAGCGGGAGAGGTTAAGGAAAGAGAATGAACGTATGGCGAGGGAGAAAGCACGAATGGAAGGTCGAGTGTACGAGGAAGTGATCAGTCCTGTCGTATCGCGGGACCAGGAGCCAGTTGAAACTGCTCCAAAACAAGGACGAATTGAGGCACGGCGTAGCGAGAGGGAAGACGAGACTGCAATGAAGAGCGAGAAGGTTAGACCGCCGAAGAAGCTCAAAGATCGGAAATTTTGTGTGTTAGCGAAAGACGAGAAGACGGGACAGACGGATCCTGCGTGGATCAGGGTGTTCATGGAGAACATGGACGAAGTTGTGGCGCATACGTCCTTGTTCTTTGTGAGCGAGACTTACGCGAGATTGGTCGGCGATACTGCTGAGCGAATTGAGGAATGGGTTAAGCATGATGCTACTATTCGTGCTGTGAAGGAGGCACAACGGTAAGACTGTACACATGGTTGAACTTTGTATTCTCGGCCTTACGGTGAATAGCTATCAAGCCTTCGCTCACGCAGCTGGTCCGTTGAACGACTTATGTGCAGCTCTTTATTCTATAGACTGATTGTGAGTGTATACAACTTCTTGACGAGGTATGCGCTCATCCTTCTTCTCATCTTGACAGTTGTATTGAGTATTCTTGTACCGTAGATCGTGTCATCTATGAGCCTGGAGCACCTGGAACAATGTCCTTTGCGGTCTGTGGTTGCCAGCTCAACTTGTCCTTGCCGAAGATCTCGATTGGTGGTTGACCCCAGCTCTTTGACCCGTCTAATAGACCAGTTCGTACGACGATCTTGTCACCGAGAGCGTGCTGTGAATTAATTAGTACACAACCAACTTCTCTAAAGAATCGCTTTCTTACCTGGTGGTGATATGGTGAAGAAGTGCAGTTGGCACAAAAGAAGCAGTCAACTGGGTTGCCTGAGTCGCCCTTGTAGGTGTAAACCTTGAGATCGCCCTTGGTGAGCTGGAATGCATCTTTGGGAGCGATCTGGTTGAGAGTGTACTCGCCACCCGACTGGAGCTTGCAAGCATCGCAGTGGCAGAGGATGTGAGCTTGAGAGTCGTTGTCGAGGTCGACCTTCCACTCGACGGCGCCACAGTGGCAGTGTCCGTTGTAAGTCTTCGACATCTTGAATTTAGAGTTGTATCTGAAGTCTTTCTGTGAGTTGCAACGTTTGCAGGATGCTTGAAGAAGTAAAGAATAAGCAGGTACAGAAGCTTCGTGTTAAGTAATTACGAGTGACAAGACATAGTCAGTGACAATCAATTTGGCAAGAACAGCCCACCTTCCTGCCTCCAATGTCATTTTATTCTCAACTCACGTTCTCGACCTCTCACATCACCTTTACCACCTGCATAGTATTTGGAAGCAGCTTCGTAAGGCCCTTCCAGTGGAAACTGATGGAGAGCCGCATCTGTAAGAGCTTTGTGACTGGGCCAATTACAAGCCCTGCGCATCACAAAGCTCAATCGACGAGCAGAATACTAGAGGTTAAAGAAGACCTAGAGCACGGTGAGCCCCTCCTTACTGGCAATTTCGTCATCTTGAAACTGCTTCGGCAACGTCCAGCCCCGCGCGCAAGGAAGATGAGGATTTTAAGGACTTCGAATCCCGGTAGTGATTTGTGTTTCTCGGTCGGCAATGACCAATATGTTGAGCATTTTGCCGAGTAGGCCCGTGTAGGCTTTCGTTGTAGATAGCTCTATTGGAGTGTATGAACTACAGGATTTCACAATCCTGATCAATACTGCTGCTGAACGCACCGGACTGCAAAATAGCATGTCAGATCGGTATTCGAATGAGACATTCGAGAGTACTACGCTCGGACAGGGCGACCGTCTTCTCTATATACTTAATTCAGGACCCCGATCTACAAGGTCCTCAGTCTTGCTGCTTTTATGATGCTTAGCACAGCAAACACAGCACGATGGAACAACAGTAGTGTGGAGCAAAGGATGATCAGGAAAGAGTGCACGGTGAGTTGGACCAAATTGTCTTCTGTAACATTATTTCCGAAATTATTTCAAGTATAGCTCGAGATCCAGTAATATGGAAAGCTCTGGTTCCCCAACGCCATGCTAAAGCTATACGACACGAAAGATAGCACAAATTTCATCCGAATTGTATCACTGTTGAGTACCATAGGAGCCCTCATTTGCAGTCGGCATCAAGCTCTCAGTCGCATCTTCCGCCTCTTGTTCTAATGTTTCTCGCTTTATATTCCTGCTCTTTAACGCGGTATAGGCGACCAGCGAAGTACCAACCGTGACGGCCAGACCCAGTAGTATTAGATTAACGGGTATAGGATTCAAGCCGAATTGAATATGCGTCAGAGCATCAAGTGGACTTTGAACAAAGTTGAAGAGTCCAGCTAGACAAATGACTAGTCCATAGACCCTACCGAAGGTCTGAAAGCCGAAGACTTTGGACGAATAATCTGATACTGCGGTGTAGTAGAATGGTCTGTAGATGACGAATAGGCAGATATTCGCGATAGCTGCCCACATATATGGTAGACAACCCAGCACTCCAATCACCGTCGCGAAGAACACTAGTGTGCCTAAAGCGAAAGGAGTAGATGTCTTGTCTAAGATTGTGCCGATGAATGGTATGGAAAGAACACCGCCGACAGGTAAGGCGACATCGAAGAAATCGTTGACTGTCTTTGCGCGTTCTTCAGAGCCAAGCAGCCACCTTTCCTGAGAGCGTATGGTCGCAACAAAGTAGTTGATGCGCGTCATCTGTACAACTGTGAACAAGGTGATCAGCACGAACCACCAGGTCTTCATCTGTTCCCATGCTGTGTAACCATGAAGCACACCCCACACGCCACTCCGGCTGTTCTTTTTCTCCTCGCGAGCTTCTCGCTTGCGATTTGTGCTTTGATCCAGGAGCGATTGCACCTCTGTAGCAATGCTATCTCTCCTTTCCCGGACAACCTGCCTCTCTTCCTCATTGTACTCTGGTGGTGTTGGTAGATTCGCTTCGTGATCTGCCTCTTCGATAACTTCGGTGACTGATCTGTACGAGTCCTTTGGCATCACAAAGATCTGTACAAGCAGGATGAAGATAGGCACAACCAAATACAACAGGAAGAGTCGTTGTGTATTGAGCTTGCCATCGGTTGCCTCGAAGATCAAGCGGAAGACAAGGAAAAGTGCTGAGGACGAATCGAAGGCACCTGTTAAGAGCGCCAGGATGAGACCTGACCTGTGGGGGAAGGTGTTAGATAATTGGAAGGACGAGATGAATACGAAGGGACCACCGAGAGCAAGAAAGAGGTAACCTGGGATGTAAGCATCGACAGGTATGCGTTTGGCGAAGCCAAAGAGCAGTGCACCTATTGACAGTAAGATGCTCCCAATAATACCGCAGACACGAGGACCATATCTGTCAAGCACGGTTCCTATTGGCAAAGCTGCTACATTGGTAGATACAGCTGCAACGGTGAACATCAAGTTCAGTCTGATCTCTTGCTGGTAGCATGGTGAAGTTCCTTCCTCCAGTTCATGCTTGGTGCAGTAGTTCTTGTAGACACCTTCTGCAATCAAGACAGGCTTGATGGCAGCATAACCAAACACGATTCCAGCTGCAAACAAGCAGTAGAAGATCGCTATAGCAACCTGTAATATTCTCTTTGCTTTGGGTTGTTCTTGATATCGGAGAGGCTCGATGACGCTCGTCGCTTTTCTGTCCAGTACAGGTCTGGACACGACGTTGTCACTCATTGGATTGAACGAAAGCTTTTTGACGGAAGCAGAGTCGGCATCGACATGTTGTCTCTCGAGGCCATCTATAGACTGCACTCGAGTAAGAGACATACCTGCGGATACGAACAGGCAGCCTCCAATCCAGCCGCCACCAGTGCACTGTAACCGTCAAGATGTCGTCAATTAGACCTTCAGCACTATGGCTTTGTGCCAATAGTTGCACTCAGGCTGTCAGTGATGATCGACTACTAATGCAACAGGTTGCACACCAAATCGTGCGGAGACGCCTGCCGTGCGTGCAAAGTATGAATTTCAACCAATTAGATGATTTCGTGCTGTCACGAATTCGATCTCGGATCTGACAGGTGTTCTCGACGATGGTTTTGGAACTGATTTGTCTGCAATATGTCAATAGAGTCAGATGTCAGACAACGCAAAGATGCACGAGGGTCAAAGCACACATGAAAATATCGCACCTGCAGTTGCTCAAGCTGCAAGAATTCGGCAAAGCTACAAAATTATTAGCAGTAGCGGTGGAGTACGACACGCGAGCAATCTCCAGGCGTTGATTGGCTGCTGGAAGACGCGCCTGACCTAGAGGGTAAAGATTTGGTTTAAGTGCTCCGTTTGTGCTCCGTCCGAGAGGTAATCACGAGGACAGCAGGAATCGGAGGGACGAGCATATCCGTACGACAACATGTGATCCAACATTTAGCTGAGGACCGATGCTTCCACCTAGATCGTGTTAGCAAGTAGGTTATAGCTTCTTGTTTGCCAGATGTTGCTGGCAGATGAATTGTACATAATAAAGATGAATAGAACGCTGCCGTGCTAGATATATTGTACAAACGTTGTTCTCAACAGGTCGAAAATCGATTGGTAACGCTAGTGTTGTAACGAATTCGGCCTGAAGCAGTCTGTTTGATTGTGGAGGGCTTTGAATCTGCGTGCTGCCGAATTGATTGAGCCAGAGGCTACCATAAGCAGTGTTGCTATCCGATCATTCTTACCCGAACCCAGCACCAATGGCCCATACCCCTGCCTTTCATGCTCTGATATGTCCTTCTGACCGTTCCGACTGCTTCGTCACAGCCTTCCGACATACTCCCTGCACAGAACTATGCAATGAGCTTGAGATTTCCAGATATAATACATTTGAAGCTGAAGACTTCGTTGTTGATGACATTCGAAGAGGACGACCTGACTGTACACCTCGTACATGGTGACCCTAAAAGTCTGGTAATAAGAAGTCGGACCAGCTCGAGCTGAAGAATGTTATCGCCGCCTATTGTAGAATTGTCAGCACATCCTGATTAATCATCGCTTGATACAGCGTTGTAGAGGTGGACTTACTCCAAACATAGCGACACTTATTACAACGCTAGCATTGTCCTCTGATGTGAGCGCATTGTATACGCTGGACACGCAGCTCTCCTCCTTTGACTGTCGGCGCGCAGGCTGTACTTGAATTCTCTTTGGAGGCATATTGATGGTTGATCGTTGATGGATGTGCTCCGAACACACTTGTTCCGCAGGTGAAACAGTACACGCAGTCGACTCGGATTGTCAAGAAGCTCGGTAGTCACTTTCTCGTCGCGAGGGATAGTCTAAAGGACTGCAAGTGACTGCGCTAATGCAAATATCGAGGTAGTTGACAATACAACGATAAGACAGAAGGGGATTTCAAAAGTTTCACTGCGATCATTTCACGGCTGAATCTCGGACTAGCTCATCAATTTACTTAGGACTCGGACCATCTTATTGAGCTTGCACTGCAACAAGTCTGCTTTGCTTAATTTACCTGGCGAGATCTTCAGCACGTCGTACTGTGCACATGTCGTCCACTGAAATATTCCCACGACCAACCGGTACACTAAAGCGTAAACTCAACGATCCAACTACTTCTTTTGCGCGAACGTCCAGCAAAAAGTCTGCCAAACATAGTGAGATTGACTCTCCCAACAATTCAGGGCGCGCTACTCCTGTCAACGGATCGAAGACTGTATCTGTGCAAGATGTACCAGAGGTAGACGAGGAGGACGATCAAGAAGCTGGACCCAGCCTACCACCAGACGATGATGCTGAAGATGAACCCGAAGACGATGAAGAAGGACGATTCTTTGGCGGTGGTGTATCGAAGCAGGAGAAGGACGTTCTAGATTACATCGAGCACAACGAAGGAGACGAGCCTGACGAAGAAATCAATCTGATATGGCTCAAACGAACAGCACTTAACTTCGAGCGCAAGATCAATAAGAACGCAGAACTAAGAGCGAAATATGAAGATGACCCAATGAAGTTTGTTGCAAGCGAGGCCGATCTGGACTCTGAGATCAAAGGTCTCTCCTTGCTCTCTGAACACCCTGAGCTTTACAGGGACTTCGTAAGATCTGGTTGCAGTGATAGTCTGGTTGGTCTGTTGGCACACGATAATACTGACATTGCTATCGCGGCTGTGGAGTTGATTGCCGATATGATTGACGACGACTCTGGTCCAAGCCCTGAAGACTGGGCCACATTGGTGAAAAGCATACTCAAAGCTGATCTTATTGGACTATTGGTCAGCAACCTTGATCGTCTAGATGAGAAGGTCGAGAGCGATAATGCTGGCGTCTACCATGTGCTAACTGTGATGGAGAATTTATTGTCAGACACGTCCAATGCAGAAAGGCTAGGCTCCGAAACAAAACTGCTGCAATATCTTCTGAAACGCATTGCACAATCAGACAGTGCTTCCCCCAATAATGTCAGTCAGAACCGACAGTATGCTGCTGAGATATTGGTCATTCTTGCTCAGAACAGTATAAAGAATGTCGATCGGCTGATCAAGCATGGAGCTATCGATGTGATCCTACAGCTGCTGAGCACGTGGAGACGACGGGATCCCGAGGAGAATTCGGATGAAGAGGAATTTGCGGGTAATCTGTTCGATCTTCTGATCATGCTTGTCAAGACTGAAGCTGGCCGTGCGAAATTTGTCGAGGACGAAGGTATTGAGCTATGCTTGTTGATGATGAAAGAAGGCAAATTTTCTAGGGCAGGCGCATTACGTGTAATTGACCATGGTGCTGATGGCTTCAATGGTGTATCTCTGTACGAGCGATTAGTTGAAGCTGGAGGTCTCAAGCAGATCTTTACATTGTTGATGAAAAGCAAGAAGCTTGAACGCGAGTCCAAAGAGCACTTAATTGGCATCATGTCCTCTTTACTTCGACTGCTACCTCCTGGTTCATCGGCACGTATCAGGAACTTAGCTAAATTCACGGAAAATGCCTTTGAGAAATGCAAGAGGCTGCTCGAGTTGAGGCTAGAATACGCAGAGAGGCTTGCTATTGTCGATCAAAGAATTGCTCAGGAAGTCAAAGCTCTTCCGACTGATGGAGAGGAGGTCGTGCAGGATGAGCATCTGTCACAAAGGCTAGATGCAGGTCTTTTCTCATTGCAGACAATAGACGTTATCTTGGCGTGGCTAATGGCGGAGGACGAGGGTGCTAAGACCTATCTTAGTGAAGAAATGGCACGTCACAACATGGATGCTATTCGTGTGCTTCGTAGCAGCCTACAAGCGCAACTGGAGGGTATCGACATAGAAGAGTCGGTTGATAAAACAGCTTCCATGCAGGACATGCTGAAAGCCTTACTGGAATCTTTAGCGTAGTCAAGCAAATTCCCAAGCTCACACCAGCACGTAGCTATCCTGGACGTCGTTTTCACATTCGTCACTTCGTGCTCTACGCTCCCTCCAGAGAGATCCTGTTAGTGACAACGAACAGAGTTATTGGAAGATGCGAAACAGGCTCGAGGTGTTCGATTGCCGTCCATAGCCGGCCACTTCTAGCTCAGTTGTGGGCCTAAAACACTGTTGTAGCAACTCTGGCGAGACTAGCGTACCCACTAGCGTAGCCTCCCTTGTGTCGCGATTCAAGAGATACTTCACTGCATCACATTCTATCTTTGTCGCTCTAATTCGATTCTTCACAAGCAGATCCAAAAGACCACCTCAATTTGCCCTCTGAGGTCTGCTTTGGTGATTCTGAAATCTTAGCTGATCCCTCAGAGCGCCAACCACCACCAGCGCCGACTGCCGTCCACGGCGCGCACCCAACTTTTGCCTCACATCACGACAATGGCGGACCTGAACGGTTATGATGAGGTAGAAAACGAGGAACAATTTGCCCTCACTGCAGAAGACTGTTTCGAGACCGTTACCTCTTTCTTCCACCAGAAGAATCTATGCGCTTTACAGATTGATTCCTTCAACGACTTTTTGACGGTTAGCATTCAAGATTTGTTTCAGGAAAAGGGCAAGGTCATTCTAGATCAGAGAGAAGGTATCACAGACGAAGACGATGGAGATTCAAACCCTGTGATAATCAAGCGACATGAGGTTTCATTTGGTAAAATTACGATCAGTCGTCCTTCGCATACAGAAAGCGATGGAATAAATCTTCCATTATACCCTCACGATGCGCGACTACGCAGTCTCACCTACGCTGCGACCATTAAATGCGAAATGGAACGCAAAACATACCTCGCAAAAGCAAAACCATGGGATGCCAAGTCCTTAGATGAAGGCGCTTTAGACGAATCTGGACAGACCCTATACTGGCGCGTGAGCGACGCTGAAGGAGATTACGAGAAGCCAGAAGAAATCCATGTCAGTAATGTTCCTATCATGGTGAAGAGTCAAGCATGCTGGTTGATGTCAAAGAACAAATCATTCCTTACCGAGGATGACCTATATGCCTGGGGCGAATGTCCCTACGATCAAGGCGGTTACTTCATTATCAATGGCTCGGAAAAGGTGTTGATCGCACAAGAACGAAGCGCGAGCAATATCGTGCAAGTCTTCCAGAAGCCGTCAAACTCTCAATTCAGTCACATTGCCGAAATTCGAAGTGTCATCGACAAAGGCAATCGCATCATGCAACAAGTTACTGTCAAGCTCTATAACAGAACGACAGGTGCGGACAACACAAAAATCGACAGTCCGATCAAAGTACAGCTTCCCTATATCAAGCAGGATATACCGCTGTGGATCGTGTTTCGCGCGCTTGGAAACCTTTCAGATCGCGATATCATGGAGAAGATTTGTTATGACTCTAGGGACAAGGAAATGATTGACAAACTGATGGGCTCGATTCAAGAAGGTCAAGGCATCCAAGAAATCCACCTAGCCAGGGATTATATTGGTAGACGAGGCAATAACCCAAACATGCGGAAACACGAGCGAGAGAAATTTACGAATGATGTGCTTGATAAAGAATTCTTGCCTCATATTGGGCAAACAGAAGATGCCAGACTCCGGAAGGCGTACTTCTTGGGTTATATGGTCTATCGCATGCTGAGCTGTGCCCTGAACCGAACAGAGCCCGATGATCGTGATCATCTCGGAAAGAAACGTATTGATCTGCCTGGTCCTTTGATGACTTCCTTATACCGGATAGCGTTGGACAAGTCGGTCAAGGACTTCCAACGCTACATGGAGAAAAGAGTTCAATCAGGCCAGCCGATTATGGTGAGAGCAGGCTTCAAGCACACACCACTGAGTAACGCCCTGAAATACTCTCTAGCTACTGGCAACTGGGGCGACCAAAAACGTCCTGACAAGAGCAAGGCTGGAGTCTCGCAAGTGCTTAGTCGATACACATTTGCAGCAACTCTGTCTCATATGCGCAGAACGAACGCTCCCATCGGACGAGAAGGCAAGATTGCCAAACCTCGACAACTACACAATACTCATTGGGGATATGTTTGTCCGGCTGAAACACCTGAAGGACAAGCCTGTGGTCTGGTCAAGAACGTTTCCCTGATGGCTCGAGTTTCTTCTGGACGCCAGAATAATGAAGTCCTGGAGCACTATATCTTGGAAGAACAGCAACACGCCATTGCGATCGAGGAGTGGGAACCACGTATACAACCTGATATTACCAAAGTGTTTCTGAATGGTGTATGGTTTGGTGTGGTCACTGGCGATCCCAGTCATATGGTCGAGGAACTGAAGAGGCTACGGCGCAGTGGTACTCTGGAATGGGATTACAGCCTCGTGTGGGATATTCGAGAAAAAGAGTTCCGTATAAGCTCTGATGTCGGTAGACTATGTCGTCCTCTTTTCACAATACAGACGGATGCTAGGTTACCTGGGTATGGCGAACTCAACATAACGAAAGAGCACATCGACCGTATTAGGAACGACAACTACCTAATAGAAATTCCTGCAGAGTCCCAACCCGCCGATTACGAACCCTTCCACTGGTTTCACCTTGTCGAGAACGGTGCTATCGAGTATCTCGACGCTGAAGAAGAAGAACAAGCTATGATCATCATGTCCCCAGAGAACCTAGTAGATGCCAAAACTGTGGCGGATGGATTTGAACTTACCCGCGATCCTGACCCTCTATTACGAAACGAGGTCATTCTCGCCCCAAGCGCAAAAGTCTTCACTCACTGCGAGATTCACCCCAGCATGATCCTTGGTGTCTGTGCCAGCATCATTCCCTTCCCCGACCATAATCAATCTCCACGTAACACCTATCAATCGGCCATGGGCAAACAAGCTATGGGTGTCTTCCTGACGAATTTCGATCAGCGGTACGAGACTATGGCTAATATCCTGTACTACCCACAGAAGCCACTGGCCAGAACGCAGGCAATGCATTACCTGAAATTTCGAGAACTACCAGCCGGTCAAAATGCTATTGTCGCTATTGCTTGCTACTCAGGCTACAATCAAGAAGATTCCGTGATTATGAATCAGAGTTCGATCGATCGTGGCCTATTCAGATCATTGTTTTATCGAGTCTACCAAGACACAGAAAAGCTTATTGGTCATGGCGTGATGGAGACATTCGAGAAGCCCACACGTAACGATACGCTTCGAATGAGGGGTCACAGCAATTACGACAAGCTAGATGACGATGGTATCGTCGAACCTGGCTCTCGAGTGACCGGTAACGACATTATCATTGGCAAGACTGCACCTCTTGCGGCTGATGTCGAAGAGCTTGGTCAGAGGCAGAAGAACCACGTCAAGCGTGATACATCGACACCACTCAGATCAACAGAAGCCGGCGTTGTGGACGGCGTGATGATCACACAAAACGCAGACGGGAACCGCCTTGTCAAAGTTCGTGTTCGAAACACAAAGGTTCCTCAAATTGGTGACAAGTTTGCATCCAGACACGGTCAAAAGGGTACCATTGGTATCACGTATCGGCAGGAAGACATGCCGTTCTCGCGACAGGGTATCGTGCCTGACATTATCATTAACCCTCATGCCATTCCATCACGTATGACAATTGCTCATTTGATCGAGTGCTTATTGTCCAAGGTGGGAGCTCTACAAGGTTTCGAGGGAGATGCAACGCCCTTCACGAACGTGACTGTATCGCAAATATCGGGAAAGCTTCGTGAATTGGGATACCACAGTCGTGGGTTCGAGGTCATGTACAATGGTCATACTGGTCGCAAATTAGTGGCCCAAGTGTTCTTCGGCCCTACCTACTATCAGCGTCTTAGGCACATGGTGGATGACAAGATTCACTCGCGTGCACGAGGTCCAACACAAATTTTGACACGCCAGCCTGTTGAAGGTCGAGCTAGAGATGGTGGTCTTCGATTCGGAGAAATGGAGCGTGACTGCATGATTGCTCATGGTGCCAGTTCGTTCCTGAAAGAGAGGCTATTTGATGTGTCAGATCCGTTCAGAGTCCACGTCTGTGACATCTGTGGCTTGATGACTGTCATTGCCAAGCTGAAGAAGAACACATTCGAGTGCAAGAATTGTAACAACAAGAACAAAATATCGCAGGTGCACATCCCGTATGCTGCCAAACTGCTATTCCAGGAATTGTGGAGCATGAACATTGCAGCGAGGTTGTATACTAAGAAGAGCAAGTGAGCTGAGATGGACATGCTCATGTGTATAAGAAGATGGCTGAGACTTTCTCTGCATATTTGTATGGTAGGAAAACATTGAACTGCAAAAACAAGAAGGAAGGAACAAAATTGTCTAGGCATGAGATCCAATCAAGGTGTTTGGCAGTTCTGGTTAACCGCGCAGGCGCTTGGGGACATCGGAGCGCCTATTTCTAGACTTAGAAGAGAGCTTGAAACACAGGTCTTGGCGTTTCGAAACACGCCTGGTTTTTGCCAACTGCAGCTTCTGACCACTCATCTCGTCCTCGATCGTCTTTTCCTCGACACGTCCACTAATCTTCTGCTAATGCCTCGTTTGCCTGAAATAGAGCCGACAATGTTGTCATCCACACCCAGTGCTCCGTATGAGCTTGCTGTAAGATGAATGGTACATTCAAGCGCGTCATGAAGCTCAATGCTCCGCGTCGGTGGTCGGCATTGTATTGAAACTTGTGGTGTTGAGGAAAGGCCACATCATGGCAGTGCTGTGCACGAAGTACCTGGTTGATTGAAGGTAATAGAAAGATATAAGACTTGTTGTTGTCTAGACTGAGTTCGATACTTCCGCTACAGTCAACCAAAAACCCATTTCCTTGTGTCCGTGCTTCGATCCTTAGCACTGTCTTGCAGTTATTTCAGCGTCTGCTTTTAGATCGTTTGATCTGCGCCACAGCTCTTGACGAGCTCAAGAAACTCATTTAGCGACCTACCAGCAACAGCGAACTCATTCCCTTGACCAAGGTCAACCCTGCCAGAGCACAACACTGCCCTAATCAACACACTCATTCCTATCCTCAAGGTTATCACAATCCTTCAATCATCATGCTAGGCAACCAAGGCGCTCTCGGCGCAACCTTCGTTCTCTCACGATATGCTCAAGCAGCATCCATGATCGCCGTCATCGGCATGACCTCGAATTTCATCGCCGAAATGGTCTCGGCGAATATCGCTCCTTCAGAAGTATTAGTTGGCACACTCAGTGTCGTAAGTCCTTACGCCCAGTCATGACCTTACTAGCTCTAACCCAGCACAGGTCTGCATCGCGGTGCTATACTGCGCCATCACAGTCATTCTCTTTCTCGACAACTTACTGCCTTACCTCATCAACGCAGCCGTGGACTCTCTGTTCTTGGTCGCTCTGATCGTTGTTGCCGCTGTCATCGGCAAACCACTGTCATTCATGAACTGCAATGTTATTGGCGATCTCAACAGCAGTGCATCGAGCGCTTATTCCTTTGCTTCGGCGTTAAGCAACAGCCTGGCGATTGAGAATGGGAAGATCAACTATTCGGGCTGGATTGGGACCAGCAAATCGACTTGCTTGCAGATGAAGAGTATCTGGGGTTTGAGCATTGCGTTATGGTAAGTTGGACAATTGCAAAATTTCAAGCTGTGTGCTAATCAATCGGCAGTATTTTGTTCTTCTTGTCTAGCGTTAGCAGTGCTTGTTTGTGGAAGCGTGCGAAGAGCCAAGCTGCTCCTGAGAAGGGTGAGGCGTAAGCATCACAGGTTTTTTGGAAAGGGACAAGGACGTAGGAAAAGCACAGATAGATCTTTGGTATGGCATCAGGTATGCTCAAGAGAGCATGGTCGGCTATTAATAGATCAACGATAATGTTAATGAGCTTGTCAAATTAGAACCACGATGTGGTAGACGTTTTTGATTCGGCGATTCTTCAAGCTCAACCTGAATATCAAGACAAATTTATTCTGTCCGGTCGTAGTTGGGGTCTCAGCAGTATCGACGAAAGAGCTGTTTAAGCGTGATCGAAATCCTCACCATGGATCCCTCTGGTACGTGTAATTAGGTGTGCAGCCCCTACGCTCGAGGCTTACAGGATTATTCTTTGTCCCTAGGTTGGCAGGGGTACTAGGTAGGGAACATCCTCTCCTCCGATGTTGTGCGATCTGAACTGTTCGGTGCTGAATTTGCATACTTGTTTGTTTGACGGGAAATACAGCAATACGCACGCTCATGATCAGTGCGTTATCAGGAGAGTATCGTTTGCAACTGTTTGGATATAAGCAGCTGCGTTACACCAGGTATCCGGAGATGATTCGGCTGGGCCCGATACGGTTGCAGTGCAGGACGTTTGCTGTCATCTATGACATGACCTGTCCCAAGCATTTGGGTTGCACCCTATCCGAACCACTGTGTTGGAACTGTGGCATAAGCAGCTAGCAGATGATCAGCCTCAGACCAACAACCAGGATGGCGAGATCGTGCAGCATTTGACAAGAGGTATCCGCCCTAACAATTTCCAGTGGTTCGCTTCTCTATATTTCCTTTTCTGCACCCACGAGCGTTTGTTTCTGCATGAATGAAGGACTGCATACGTCTCCGCCTCTGATCCATATGCTCTGGACATGGCGATCAAACTTTAGCAATGGCACGTTGCAACTTCTGACAGGTCAAACTGGCAGTAGCCTCCGAATTGTGCTCATGGATGTGGCTTCCAATAATGCGTTGTCATGCGATCGCACTTGCCTATCGAGGACTGTTTCCAACGTGGTGATGCTGATCTCGGTGTGAGCTCACCCTCTAATCGCTGGCTGTCATTATCCGTTGAGAGCAGGCTTTGCTGGTCTTATTGCTTCGTGACTTACACCATACCAAGCAGATTGCACATCTGAATACAGATTCGTTGATGGCACAACAGAATCATGACGATCAAGAAGACGAAGACCTCCGGTCTGCCTACTCGCTAGCATCGACTCATGCAGATCTAGTCATCGAACATGGACGTCGCTTCCCAAACTACAGATATGCCTCGCAAATCTTTGCCAGAGGTGATGTGAGTGCATCAACCCATCGAGCCCTAGCCAGTCAAAAGCTCAGGTACAGACCACCTTGGTCAAGATTCTGATATATGAGTAGGACATCGCAGCACGAAATGAACTATGGTTGCACAATTGGACAACGTACGTGAATGGTGATCGATTATACACAGCACCCATTGAGCAGCCCAAGAATGTTCTCGATGTTCGCACAGGCATGAATGGACTTTGGGCACGCAATATGGCCGACATGTTTCCAGATGCTCAAATTACTGGATTTGACCAATTTGTCCCAAGCACAGAAGGAAGACCGAACCTTTCATTTATTCTGCAGTCGTACAACGACACGTGGATACTCGACGAGATAACACAAGTTTATGGCAAGCTCGACTTCATCTACGCTAGAGCCTTATTTGCAGGCAGCGAGGACTATGCCGAGTTCTATCGCCAATGTTTCGAGTGAGTGAGCATCCCCGGTTTACATGCAGAGCCTGTATCTCCTTTAACACCAGTGCTGATTGTGCCGTAAGCCATCTGGAACCAGGAGGCTACCTTGAGGAAAGTGAATTGAGTCCCATCTGCTATTGCGATGATGACTCTGGGCGCGAAGATAGTCTGGTCAAATATTTGAGCCACGACTTGAGAGCGGAGCTCGAAACCCATATGAAGCGAGACTACAATCATGCCGAGAGGATGAAAAGTATGATAGAGTAAGTTCGTCGCAGTCATACTCGAGGCAAATCTGATTCGGCCGTTTGATACACACGCACTGACAAAGAAGCAGGAGAGCAGGCTTCGTAGATGTTCGTGAAAGCAGGGAAAAGGTGCCATGGTCTTCTTGGCCAGATAGAGAGACCGACCCTCGAGGCCACGAACTTGGTAGGATGTTCCAGAAATACTACGAGACTGGACTTCAGGGCTGGATCCTCCAGCCTTGCACCAGATACCTCAATGTCAGTGTTAGCCTGGTCTTCGGAACAGAGTCTCTAACACTCACAGATGACGGCTGAACAGGTCAATGAGACTTGCTCAAAATCATATCATGAACTTGTGCAAAATGACCAACATTGGTATTCTCTATGGTAAGTCAGTTAAGGTTTACATTCATTCACTGACGACTGTGCAGTATAACAGTCACGGCACGAAAACCGACCTCGTCCTGATCCTTCTTAATTCGCGTGGAAACATACCTGGCATGCGCAGGCTGCATAGTAGGATAAAGAGATGTCATACAACCTGAAAAGTCAGTGGATGCCGAAGAATATGTATAAGAAATATGTATAAGAGCATTGTTGCATTGAAAGGCTCACGCAGCGACTGGAACTATAGGGGTCAATCTAACTGCCACGTGCTGGGTCTGAAAAGTAAGCCACACGTATATTCGGGCAACTCAACGGGAAACACCATTCAGGTCGGAATGACTGAGGCGATATTGAATTGAGATACTTTTGTACACTAGCATCGTCACCTCGCTGTATGCTGCACTCGAGAATTGTCCTCCATTGACTAAAGCCTCGTGACGAAGTTGAGTAGACAATTATTATAGGTGTTTAGTGAAATGGGCTTATTAGGTGTTCCAAAATAGGTACCGTATGACGCTGTAGGACTCTTGGCGACATGCCTGCGGCATCTTGCACCAGTAGTGTGTCAAACGCCACGACTAGACGTAGTGACAGTGTTGTATCATATTGTCTAATACTTCGGCTTTGATGCTATGAAATGCGAGATGTTTACGCGCGCCGCAAGTTGTGTCTAACCCGCGCCGAGACTGCGCGGTCCATTCGAATCGAATCATTGGCATCGGCGACGATAGTCACCTACCTCCGGGTCCCATCGACTCAACATGCAACACCTCGACCCGCGTCTATCTTCACCTGCGCGACTGCCTCTACAACCGCAGCAGTACCCTGACCAAGTACAACAGCAAGCATACTCTCCTGTGGTTCAGCAATCGCCAAACACCTCATATGTACAGACACCTAACTACTATGCGAACCAACCAGTTCACGATAGCCCAGATACCGGCAGTCCTGGAGGTCTACCTCTTCAGAATCCGGATGACTTGAAAAGACCTCGTGCATGCGAGGCGTGTCGGTCGCTGAAGGTCAAATGCGAGATCGACGACAATAGTCCTAATGGACAATGCAAACGTTGCCTCAAGGCGCATCGACAGTGCATCATCACCTTGCCTAGTCGCAAGCGGCAGAAAAAGACAGACAGTCGCGTAGCAGAATTGGAGAAGAAGATCGATGCGCTGACAGCAGCTCTAGGAGAGCGAGGTCATACTGCTTCCGATCCTTCCCTCGATCCTGCCATTGCTCATCCACAGTATCAGCACAGAACTTCTGTGTATGACCAGCAATGGAATGGCGCATCTGCACCACATCCTTCGACAATGTCACCACGCTCACCGTCTTCGCCTAAACAAATCGCTGGTACAAAGCGAAAATCAGTCGACACCTATGGCCCATTTGGTGGCGATCTACCACGACCAAGTCAGAGCCTGAAGCGCGAAAGTTCAGCGGGACCAACTCATCTAGGTGTCAATGACACGAGGCAATCACGGGCAAGCTCTGAACCTCCACTGAGAGACCTGATCGATCGTGGTCTCATCGATGCAAAAACAGCTTACAAATGCTTCGATCGCTATCACAAGGACATGTGCCATAGACTGCCAACTGTTGCCTTTCCACTGGACATCAAAGCTGAGGATATTCGCAGAACGAAGCCTATGCTATTTCATGCTATTGTTGCTGTCGCAAGCGGCACCATACGGCCTGACCTGCAGTCAAAGCTAATAAGCGATGCAACCCGAATACTTGCGGAGCGCATCGTCTATAGTGGTGAGAAGTCGCTGGAATTGGTTCAGACTATTCAGATCATGACGGTGTTCTATCAGCCACCAGAACGGTACGAAGAGCTGAACTTCAACCAGCTCATACACATTGCTGCAGTCATGGCTCTTGATATTGGAATGGGCAAGCGAACCAAAAAGGTAATGGCACACTTGAAAGGATACATGGATCGCAGTAGAGTATTGCCCGATCCTAACGCCGCAGAAACGAGGAGATGCTGGCTAGGTTGCTACTACATGTGCTCTAAGTAAGTCTAAACTGCTAAACTTGCGTAATGGAGATGTTACTAACCAGTGAACAGCTCTGCCATGTCGTTGCGTCGACCTCTCTTGGTACGCTGGTCGCCATATGCTGATGAATGTATTGAGATACTGAATAATGCACCTGATGCATTACCGTCTGATAAATGGCTATGTCATATTGTACAGGCTCAGCATATCGCAGAGATGATCGGAACGGAGTTCGCAATGGACGATCCAGCAAAAGAAGTCAGGGTCACGGACGCGAACGTGCAGTTTCATCTTCGAGGCTTAGAGCAGGAACTCGAGAGGTGGCAAAAGGATGGTGAAGAGCTCATGGATAATCCGATCATGAAACACACCAAAGCCATCATTAATTTGTACATGCACGAAATTGCCATGCACAACGAGCACAACATCGACGACTTTCGACCACCTTACCACTCTACGCCGATCGAGGGACCACCAGACCCAGAATCTGTAACACCAATACACATTGATAGCCTTACGAAATGTCTGCACTCTGCTCATGAGGCGTTCGAAGCTTTTCTCTCCATGGATCTCGATTTTCTACGCACTCTGCCAACTCACTTCTTCGTCCGAAATTCCTACGCCGCGGTCGCGTTAATCAAGCTGTATACTGCTTGCGCAGCGAAAGAATCAAAGATGGGTGCAATATTTCAGCCTGCAGAGCTAAAGGTCGACTACTACCTCGAAGCACTGATATCCACTCTCACCAAAATTGCTGAAGGTGGTATGTCTCGAGTCGCCTACAAATTCAGCATCATCTTCAACATGTTGCGACAATGGCACGTCAGACGAACCGAAGCGCCCAGCGGTCGCGGCAGTCGCGAACAGTCCCAGCCTCGCATGCCACCAAAAACCTCAACGTCTAGAACACCTGCTTACAATCCGACACCTCCACCTACAAACGATCAGCAACAAAGAAATCAGCTTTCTTCAGTCGGCTGGCAACATGCGCAACAGCCAGCTATGCAACCCAACCATGGGCCGCAGCGGAATGGACTTCAAATGCTCTCCGACGCAGCGGTCAATCCAAATGTTCGGGCACCACATCAGTCACATGGTATGCAGGGTGCACCACAGCAAGGTCCTTGGATGACCTCCCCACCCCACCCTCAACAGCAGCAGCAGCATCTGCCACCTCCTATACATACTGGACTTCCTCAGATGCAGCCTGGCCAGCATTTACAAGGTGACCCCAATGCTCACCAAGTAATGCCTATGGATCCTATGATGGCTTCCACATACGGTATGCAACCTGATCAGATGTCCTTGTTGGACTTCACGAGTGACGAGCTGATGGCTTACGGGTTCGGTGATGAGTTTCTGGCAATGAATTTCGGGTTCGATCAAGGTGGTTGGGCTATTTGAGCGTTTCTCTGTACATGTATTAATTCACGAGTCCAAGCTGAGTATCTGGCAAAGTTCAAGCATCCGCAGTGTACATTGTAAAGGCTATGTATGAGTATATGATACGATGTAGCACGAATTGCGATTTCTTATGTTGCCTCAGATCACTACCAAAGATTGCGATCATGCTATAAAACGAGCACTAAGTATGACTTGCTGATAGCCGAGAGAATCCTCGCCAATGCAACGTCATGCTTGCTGTAGTGCCGCAAGGGTCGTCTGTATTTGGTGGTGCTTCTCACGCGAGCTCTTCAAGTATCACATGTCTGCTCAACCACCTTGCTGCTATGGCCCAAGGATCTGTCGCGTGAGTCGGTGTTGATGGAGGCGGCTCGTATTATGAAGAGGGTTGAAGGACATGCATTTGCCTGAAGAATCAACTCTGGTTCGAAAATCTGCTGCGTTAGCTTTATGATTGTGTTGACTTGCATGGGCAATGATGATAGCGCAAGTGAGCATGAGAACGGATCCCACATCAGCGAAAATCTTAATCCCCTGCTTGAGCCTGCGAAATACTTTGAAATCTGATTGCCACACGATCAGCAGGCCAGCACGTATCCGCGAGTGAGGATCGAAGAGCGGGACAATTCCGAGAGAGCCGACACCAGCGTCGTTGCTAACGACTGGCTTGTCGAAGGGATGACAGATACATGATAGGAACAGCTTGTGTAACTGAACACATTCGATTTGGATAAGGTCGCATGTGGATGTTAAGCAAAGAGGATTTCCAGCTTATTTAGCAAGCTCAAATATTCTCAGCTTCACAATAAAACCCTGCTGGTACTGGCTCGCGAAAACGAGGGCTTGGAGCCGCATGCCAACTATCGTGGCCACAGAGACCTCGATTCGTCATACCTTTGCATCAGAAGATTCCGGGGAAGCCACCAGATCGCCACGTAACATGCATGCAGTCGCAGGGAGTCATGCCAACGCTGTTCTGCAGGTTGGAAAGCCATGACTTGCATGACAGGAGCATCACGCGAACTGTGAAGATCCTCCTCAACCCAAAAAGGCATGCCTTTTCCTGCAAGCGCTGTCATAGTGTAAGACATATCTGGCAACGACCTCGTGACCTCTAATGTGGCATGGTGGGGTCTCAACCTAGCAGCACG
The DNA here is from genome assembly GCA_022813495.1 of Pasadenomyces melaninifex. Taxonomy (NCBI): domain Eukaryota; kingdom Fungi; phylum Ascomycota; class Dothideomycetes; genus Pasadenomyces; species Pasadenomyces melaninifex. The sequence goes on along the minus strand of JAKLMI010000051.1, from coordinate 87,297 downwards.
CTGGTTTTGCTTGATTATTATTAGCTCTTTTGTCAGTACTGTTATCAAGTAGTAATTAGCATCATCCCACGTCGGGATAGAGGGACACGGTCGTGTTACGAAGGCCACTCTTTGGAAGGCGTGCATAGCTTGATTGGCTCCCTTGTTTCACTGTAAGACCATCTTCGTCCGATTTTACTCACCATGAAGCCAATGAATATCAGACGTTGTGAACAATGCATATAGGGCGAAAGAACAGAAGTAAACGAGAACGTGAACTTTAGGACTTGTGTTCCGGTGCTTGGTGCACCATGTCGTCGCAACGGCCCGCTGCCTTTGTAAAAAGCTTCCGAACATCTCTTCACCGACTTTCTTGCGCAATAGGATTTGCATGAACCGTGGATCCAATGACTTGCATGAGATCTGGCGTCAAATCGTAATTTGCAGATCTTACAAATGGCACAAACTAGATGTGTCTGCCTTGATAACAAAGTGATAAATCGGTGGCAGTCACAATGAGCCTGTAGCTCTTGTCTGTAGCTGGTACTTCGGGACAGGGAGAAGGAACAAACGCATAGTAGGGTTCAATTACGGCAAGCGACACCCAGATATGCTGCCTCAGCCAGGCACAAGATCCTTTTACTTCATTCTAGGCTGGTGCAGGCTCTCTAGGCTGAGCTGAATGCAATTCAAGCTCTACAAGCTATCCTCGGCTTGCTTTTTCTCGAGCAGAGTAGCGAAGCCTTCTTGATTACCAGACCTGACTTCGCATCGATCCTGTGAAACATAGATCTGAAGATGACGACGTATTTTGATGCCCAATCGCGCTTCACTAGAGCGTGCGGCCGGATGTGTTTTGCGCATACCCCGTCTGCATATGCTAATTTCGTGTGACATGCTATTTGCGTATCCCAAGACAAGGCACGTTACACAGAAAATCGATGGCTGCTGAAGATCATTATTTGTTATTACATCAGTGCTCGAGAGGGCATCGACTACTTATTGACAAGAACCTCATGAATTTAGATTTTCGAGACTCAAGCACCATTCTTGATAGACAAGCCTTGGGAACAGCCATACGACGAGCACGTCGGACCAATGATCCATAAAATAATCATCGCCGAAAAGAAAATCAAAGCTATCGCTCAGCAATAGACATATCTGACCAGAAATATTTTCGTGGCACACAAAAAGAAGAGCCGCTGAAAGGTGTGATGCTTGATCCAGCAGTCGAAACCTGAGCTGAATGCCGGGAAACTTTGACCTATATTTCTTTACTTATCATTAATTTGCTTTACTAAACAGCAAACCTGCAACGCTACAGTACCCTGAGGGCTTCCGGGAGCTGTTTGGGATTCCATTGAAAATGGTCGGTAATGACAGATAACAATTCTCAAAGGTGTGACAACGCTTCAATCGGTGCAGCAGAGAAGTATTGATAGCCAGGCCGAGGTGAGCTTTGTCAATGATTGCTGTCGAACTCACTATGATCGTACTGTCTGCTTTCTTCGCCTCATGACTATTGGATCTCAGTAATAGTGAGCAGTTGTTCACAATTCGGTAGCTTGACGAAGTCTACTTCAGCATCAGCCCCGAAGGTCATGCTGCGAAACGAGCGATGTAAAGCCTATGCACGACTATCGAATTTCTATCTAGCGTTGCATATTACATTGACCACAAGAAAACAGACACATGTCGAGAGATTATACGAACCGAGTGTGGAGTTTAGCTGATGTGCAAGCTTGTCGATTCATGACAGGGATTCAGCATCACCAATCACACGAGATGGGTTGCCCCTCCTTGACACCTCCAACCACTACGACAGACCGCAACCAACTCGGTGCATGCTGCTCGCTGACCAGACTTCGTGGGAAATGCGACCGAGCAACACCCACGAATCCGACGTAATGCCAGCAAATACATCGAGATCTGAGACTCTAGCTTGACAACAGTGCGTACGAGATAGCTTTTCGACCAATGATGATATGATCTAAATTGGCACGACCTTCTCAAACCATTTCTGCATGACCATCATCACAATCATTACATCAAGGGACACCTAGTCTCGTGCCTGTACAGGGCACAAACATCGGCGATGTCTACTCAGATAATTTATTGTTGACCAGAGAAGTCTAATGTGAAGTGTCCGCAGCATAGAGACAGCAATCGTGTTCTTCTTGATACGGGAGCATCCTTATTTCACCGTGATCGTTGGTCTACAGCGACAGCCCGTGGTCACAAACGAATATCCAGAACAATTTTACGCCGACTTCTCTGGCGAGCACTGATCCAGCTCTAAGCAGGGGTGACCATAGCCAACTCAGCCGATCAAAGACCTGGCCTGCGTCTGTAGCTGCAGGACCAAAAATTTAAAACTTGTGGGGTTGTGAGTCGCGGCACGAGCACTTACAGGACGTTCTCGTCGTCTTGTGTGCTGGGTCAAAAGCAGCTGAAACGTCTTTTGTGTCTCGTAGGTATGTTTATTCGTGGCCTGCTGATGCAATAAACAACCATGATAGCATCATTTTCGATGATTCTGTCTGAGACAAGAAACGCTTTACTCATAAGTGATAGTGGCTATGAGGACGCTTGCAGCTTCCCTGCTCGTGGACTGGTCATGGAGTGTTCGTGCAAGGACATGCGGCTAAAATCAGTAGCATGACGATCTAGGAAATAGGCTCTTAGTTTGTCGCGTCCACAAACGTGTCAGCAGGAAAATCTGACAACTTCAATTGCGCGTAACAAATGCCTGTCAATGTGGTTGGATGATTACGATTTTGTGATGCTAGTGAATATCTTCGACCTCCACGATCTTCACGCTGGAGGTCGCTGCCTTCGGTGCGGAATCAGCCGTGACAGGTGTCAGCTGTCAAGAAGATTGCGCCATTTCGACGGCTTTGAGTTTTGACCACCATGCCGAAGGTGGGATAGATCCTCAATCGGCATGGAGTGGGCGGATCAGATGGCAAGGGTATGATCACACTCAAAGAAACTAAATCTGGTGACTGACGATCCCCTCTGTGGACTGCCATCACAACCCTAAGCACTATGACTCTGCGATACAAATTCTGATGCACGTTCCATGGATCGAACACGTCAGATTGTTAGACGAAGCTGTTGAGAGCATTACTACTGGTCCCTTCACTACAGATTTCTCGTAAAGGCGTGGCTGACATGACAGCAGGATGAATACCAAGAAGTAAAGGTTGCAGTCTTCGTTAACCACTTGATAGCACGACATTCTGTTCCAGCCTTTCCTTGAGCATTATCTTCTCTCCAGGCGTCACGCTGGTCAGAAGTTCTCGACCAATGTGATAAGATGGAGCGCTGTGGGGTGTACGGGAGGGCAAATGGCAACACATGTTCGGATTTTCTGAATCTTGGTTGCACGTGCTATCATTCGTGTTTGAAGGAAGGTAGATCTGGTTGTTGAGAAGAGTAAAACTTCCCAGACGAATGATAATGCATGCTCAGGTCGCCGGACATGTTGCAGAGCAAGTACCAAGACTACTGTTGGCAGCACAGCTCTTTGTTGTAAGCCGTACAGACAGCAGAATCGAAGGCGGATTAAGGGCAACAACTTCTCTGGAGTTAGCTTGGTGGCGTCTTCAAGCTAATTCCAGCACGGCAAGGCCGCAGATGTTTGTGCTCGAGCTCGGTTAACCTCATCTCGTTTGGCGCTCGTCGCCCGCATATCATGCCTGTCACTTTCCAGTCAGAGCTTGACCTGTTTCTACGACTCGAACCTTGACGGATGGAGTAGGACTTTGGCGCTTGAAAAACACATTGCATTTTCGTGCTCTCTCCACTCAGCCACCAAACACCACCATCATCTCTTCAAGCGTCGTTGCTCTCAACCTTCCCTCTATCGTTAATTATGCTGGAGTCTCTCTCCGCTGTCCTGCGCCAGCTCTATGCGAAGCGCTCAAAACAGCGCTCACACCGAATTGGCCCTGGAGAGCACGGCTGAAAGACTTGCCAATCAGTACACAACCAGGTCTTCACTCCACGTCTGAGTTCGTTTGCAAACCGACAAGCTCCTCGCCATCTGTAGCTTACTCTTACAGCACAATAGCCGCCGGACAGGCAAGTCTTACGGCACAATCGATGACACGCAAGCTCTTTCTTCGTTTTATACTACAGGACTTTTGCTATGCCCATGACTACTCTTGCAGTCTGCTCCATACTTTATCTCGCTCGACTACCTGCATCAGCTTAGGCCCTGGTTGCAGACTGCATGAAGTACCTGTACATGGTTTTGCATTTACTATCCAGCAATAATTCTCCTAGGTCGCATCCCGCTTTGAGTTCACCAGTTGTCATATCATACTTAAAGAGGACTCGTTCTTTCTTGTCATTCTCAACACAACTAATTTCTGTCTATCCTACTTCCCCGGCTCCACCTTGCACAGTCGTTCGAACTCGCAGCTCAGGTCGTATGTGTTCGTACGACTCGGTGCAAGCTGGCGATCATTGAGTCTGCCACACAGTCGTTACCTCATAGCTTTCAGCCCCAAATTACAAACGAAATTCCAGACCAGCCATTATTGGATCGGCATGGAGCCTTTGACTTGGTTACACGTCTTTCTATCTCTATTGTAAGTTCCTATGCAATTGATCGATACCACAGTTGTTGTATTAACAGAGCACGTTCAGCATATACAGATATTTACGACTGGTGGTGAACCTGTTCCTCTTCTGGACTTTCAAGCCTATTCCAATACCGGAGAATCCAACACTATGTCCGGACGATGTTACAGTCATACTTCCCACTCTAGATGGCGAAGGCATCGAACTTGAGAGGACAGTGGAATCAATTCTCAAAAATGAGCCCAAGCAGGTCATTCTGGTCACGATCGACGAAAATCTGGAAAAAGCACAAGCACTGGTCGCCAAAATGCCTGCGACCAACCACGGGCGACTTCGATGCATGTCTGTTAAGCAAGCCAATAAACGGCGACAGATGGCTAGAGCTGTTCCAGAGGTTACGACACCAATCATTGTCTTTGCTGACGACGACGTCGACTGGCCACGAAAGACCTTGCAGTGGTTGCTTGCACCTTTCGAAATGCCACAGTATGGTGGCGTTGTCACATGTCAACGCCTTCGACGTGCGGAGAACCCGAATGTCTCACAGAGAGTGTGGAATTTCTTGGGCGCACTATACCTGGAACGACGCAATTTTGACTGTGCTGCCATGACTCGAGTTGATGGTGGGATGCCATGTCTCTCTGGCAGGACTGTGGCATATCGAACTGAAATTCTAAAGAATCCAGACTTTACCAATGGCTTCACGGACGAACGGTGGGGCTTCTCTGGTGAATATCAGCTCAATGCAGATGACGATAACTTTATCACAAGGTGGCTGCACACTCATGGATGGCAGAACTACATGCAGTATCATCCAGAGTGTGAGGTCCAGACGACGCTGGAGGATAATCCGAAATTCTTGAAACAATGCCTGCGCTGGTCAAGGAGCAACTGGCGCAGTAACATTACTAGTCTTTTGGTTGAGCGCGTAATCTGGCCGCGAATGCCCTGGTCTACCTACGCTGTTTTCTTGACAACGCTATCACCCCCAGCCTTCATTGGTGATCTTCTGCTATGGCTTTTCTTGTACTTCGGCACGAGTGACTGGACTCAGCATGACAAACTACGGGCATTCTATGCCTTGGGCGCCTGGATGGTCTTTGCGAAGTTTATCAAGCTGATTACCCATTTTATCCGGTACCCGGTCGATATCCTGCTTTGGCCGATTTCAGTACTCTTTGGCTGGTACCATGGTGTCATCAAAACACACGCCTTTCTCACGTTGAGTGAAGTAAGTATCGTTCTCGGACTTGTGATATCCATGCTAATTTCATGTAGACGACCTGGGGCTCTCGAGCAGGTGCAGATGCGTCAGACTCAGAAAGGATGGTCAGCCGGCCTAAGTTTCCTGAGCAAATATACTACGGAGAGAAGGACTTCCTGGAGAAGATGCCCCTTACTCACGACTTCACGAATACTCAAGCTCTTGCAGCATGAATGTATTTTGGCATGGCGTTCAGGTTTGGATTGGGATCACGGACTCGAGGTGATGGATTCACTTCTACTGAAACCCAGTGCCACTGTAATCAAAAGCAGCAGATAATGTTTGGAGAAGGATTTTTGCTTATAAAAGCTTGCGCGATACTGACACATTCATGGTGGTGTCAAAAGGTCTCTTAGATTGGAGGGCATTCTGTTTCTATCTACAAGCAAAAGTGTTGCTTCTCGTCGAGGCGAGGATTGGCCTGGGTTAAGAATTGCAGCAGCTATTGGGAAGTTTCTCCCTGATATTTTCGGTGTTAGAAGGGTCATCGTACTTCAGCAATTTGACCATAGGTCATTGTATGAATGCACGACATGGTCGAGTCTTCAAACGACTAACGAACTCTCCTTGCTTGTGCTCATGCCTCCTGCTCGCTATCGCCTTGAGGTCTTGTCTGTCCGAACTCAATCACAGCATTTCCGTCGCCAATTTGGCGAGGTTACACAAAACTTCATGCCGTGCGTTAGTATTTGGGTTTGCGAAGCCGTGGCGCGAAAAGCAAAGTTGTTACACAGCAGCTGTCGCGGATGCGAGGTTTTGTGCGACGCTGCAAGTTAACAATGTTGCACGACATGGATAACCTCTAGCGTGCACTACGTGGGGTTGTTGGATTCAGTCTCGCCTGCGTAATTACTAGTAATGCCTGAACCTTACACAATTCCTATTGGTCCTAAATAGGCAGATTAGAGAAATTGTTTCGACCAATGTGAAGTTATTCCTCATGTCAAACGGATTCACAATTCAGATGTCCAGCAGCGTATTGTCGTCAATTGTTGTGATTTACGAAACGGTCAATTTGCACCAACACATCAGATCTTCTGTGCTTGTTTGATAGTCGCTTGAGGAGCACCTTTTAAGCGAAATGTCGATGGCTGGGTCGTGCACATATAACGTGAACCTAAAGCTATAGTGGAGTCCGGGACCGTCAAAACAGGTACCTATGTCCGCGATACACATGTACCCTCACTCAAACGCCATGGCATACTCAAGCGAGCACAAAGTCATCCTGAACAGTTTTGCTTCCTCACGGCTGAGCTCTGGCCCAGTTAAGCTTTCTTCAGCTGCCACCATCAACGATCTATCGGATGAAATGTATCTGATAACAAGGTTCCCGAGACTCCCATGGTGGTACCACCGGGTCATCCTAGAGATACCATAGCGGGAAGTGCCTCAGCGTGCCTGAGCAACGGCACGAAGCGAGGCTGGTGTTACTATCATCAGGCCACCAGACCCTGGGGTCGGCTGAAAACTACAAAGATCGACAACGATTTGTGAGTTGCGTGTCCTTGTCAGTAGGGGTATCCCCCTCGTCAGTTCTGGCACAGATGAGGTGGTTGAACCTTCTGCTGCACAATGGGTGCTTCTGACGACTATCTGCAGAGCTCTCTGTAAATCCAACATTAGCTCACCTCCTGTCAAAGGCGGACAGGCTTGACGACAAAGAGCTCAGAAATAGTCTCAGAGTCAATCCCAATGATTCCCGTTGACCTAGAACTGCATCAAAGTCGGGTTATGTGCCTGCTTCGTCAACGAGCTCGCGCTCTGATAAAAACATACACTGTCGACTAGAAGCATCATCACGGTAAGTTAGTATATCAGTAGTCTATATCAATATGTGCTTGGCACAGGTATTGATTGTCGAGTTCCGAAACGGATCGCAACAGCTATGTAAGGCATTCTGTGTTGATCTCATTACGCAGGAGGTGCCACAAATCCATCACCGTGAGCAAAGAATCGAACCTCGACTTCAGCACTACCGAAGATGCCAACAGCAGCGTACAGATCACATTCGCCTTGCAGACCAGCAATGCCCTCGTCCTTTTCTGCATCTCTTTCTTCATCCATGGCCCAGCTTCCCTCAACAGCTCCGTTTCTGGTGAAATACACTCGTGTCTTACATTTCGGGAGCATGCTATGTACCTCACGATCACTTTGCAGAAGCTTTCCACCTTTCTCCTTATTTGAGCCAGCAGCACTTAGCATAGATTCGAATCGTACAGCCAGACCAACAGTTTCGCCTTCACGTACCGGCCGAGTAAAAGGCTGACCGCCCCACGAATTGTTCACATATCTGTTCCCATCGTCAGAATGCACTGCTAGACTTGCACGATGCCAGCCTGGCTGTCGACCTGGCGGATATGGCTTAGCAGTATATCCTATTGCCACAGTAGCTTCAGGAGAATTGAACGCGATTGGCGTTATCTCGAAGTAAATCGTGTATGGCTGCGACTTGGCCACTGCGAAATGTGGAGAAAGCGGATTTGAAGTGCTGGCAAAATATAACGGTAGAAGTGTCGTTAGCATTTGATCACCAGGAGCTCTGTCAATTGAGTGAGTACTTGTGCTCTTCGAAAAGAGCTTTGGAAGACCGCCTCGAGGTTGTGGTGTCGTAGTTGTACCGCTCGTCTTGATGCGCCATGCGGATGCAGGGTTTGCTCCGTAGGAATTGCTGGCATAAGTTCGTGGTGATGTGGACTCATTTAGCTTAGACACAAAGCCATAGAATGGATAGGGCACGTCAAGATCATGTTGTCCTGCCTGTGTACCTTCAATAAGTGATACGTTTGGCACTGAAGGTGTGTATACACTATGCTGTACACACCAGGCACGAGCGGCTGCTGCCTCGTCGTATTCCGCATTTGAAGCAGAGCTGTGATCATCTGTTATAGGTGGTGGTGGCGGTAGCTGACTTGTGTCAGGTATTGACATCCAGTCATGGTAAGGTGGTGGGTTCTCATCCTTTTGCTGGTCCTGTTGCGTTACCGAAGAGCCAGGTATTGGTCCAGTTGGAGGTTGATACGATGGTGGCTGTGTCGGGACATGCCTGTATGGGTTGTTCCATGCATAGTCAGCATTTCTGTCAGCCAGATCATCCCTATCATGCTTCTCGCCCTTGAGGCTAGAGAAGAATCGAGACATCGTGGAAGTCAAACTCTTATACCGGGTTCAATGATATTCCAGCTTAAGAGTTAGTACAATCGATCTGCTATAAGGCTGGAAGTATGGGTCTTGTGAGAAAGTAATTAAGCATGATATGTCCTCCAAAGGTTACAACGCAATTCAGTGACAAACGACAGTGTAAGTGCAGCACGATCACCGAAACCAGATATCCGTTTGTAGGGTTAGCCTGAGATGGGGCTGTGCATCGATGTCGATCTATAGGCCTCTTCGTATGATATATCTAGTGGCATTTCCCCATGTTACTCTGAGAACCCTGAGACGTTCCATTTATGCCCTGGCGCTAGTGGCTCGGACTCTTCACTTTTACCACGTGGGTGTCATATTGCATCGCGACCTGCATATTCGATGCACGTAGATGGCTGGAATTCTTTCGACATGGCTACTCATTCACAGGTACTAGACGAACAAGAAGAAGGAGCTATATCTACAAGACTGACCTTGCCCTTGGAAGCCAACCATAGGCGACTAGAACAACAAGGAAATAGGAAACCCCGATGTCACTCGTAGGCTCCTCGCTATACATTATCTACACTTCTTAATGGCACATAGTTACCTCTACCGCCTTTGTCGCCGGCAGTCTTTCTCTTGAGCCCGCCAAGATTTGTATCAAAAACAGCCCAAATCTTCTGTCCAACTGCAACAAGACCTGTGTTCTGACGACGATGTCCAAGCCTGGGAACAGCGATCTTCGTACTTTCCATTTCCAGCTTCTCCTCATTCAGCCACGAAGGTCTCCGTGCCCACCGCAGAGCTAAAGAGGAAAGTGTAACTGATATGCTTGAGAACATCATAGCCATAGCTGATGCTAATGGTGGCATGTAGTATCCGAACGGCAAGAATAAGCCCATAGCAAATGGCAAGCCGATCAGATTGTAGCCACAAGCCCATACAAGGTTAGCCTTGATGCGATTGAAGATGCTTCTGCAGAGACACAGTGCGGCAGGGATATTGAGAAGATCCTCCGAACGCATAATCACGATGTCAGCTGCTTCGACGGCAATGTCAGAGCCAGAGACTAGCCCAATACCAATATTCGCGGTTGCAAGAGCTGGTGAGTCGTTGATGCCGTCACCAACCATAGCAACAATTTCTCCTTGACCTTGAAGTTCGGCGACGATTTCTTGCTTCTGACCAGGTGACACTGAAGCACGAATCGAGCTCTTTGACAGACCAACTTTCTCTGCAATAGCTACGGCCGAGCTGTATGTGTCGCCCGTAACAAGTGATGTAGAAATTCCCATCCTGTGTAAAGCTATTATGGCAGCCGCGGCAGTAGGCTTTATGGTATCACTCAGGCCAAGAACTCCAGTAAACTTCCCATCAATAGCAATGTAGATAAGGGTGAGACCTGCTAGAGACTTCGTGTTTTCTGGCTTCAGGTCATGCGGCACTTCGATGTCGTGTGATTCAAGGAAAGAGGCATTTCCAACCCGTACTTCGTGCCTTTGTGTGCTAGCCGAGCGAATCGCGATGGATGCGAGCACACCTTTTCCAACCCTGTTGTCGAACGCGCCTACTTGGCCAGGAAGAGGATCTTCAGGACCAAGCTTGAGCTGCTCCTTGGCATGCAGAGTGATTGAGCGACCGATGGGATGTTCGGAGCCTGCTTCTGCAAGACCTACTATAGTCCACCACATGTTGCGAGCTTCATCACTTACGTTCCATATTCCTTGTATTGTGGTTTGGGACACCTTAAGCTTGCCAAAGGTTAGCGTTCCTGTCTTGTCGAAGACGACGTGTGTAAGACGAGTCGCAGTCTCAAGAGCTGCACCACCTTTGACAAGAATGCCCTGTTGTGAAGCGGTACCTGTACCAACCATGACGGCTGTAGGTGTGGCAAGACCTAAGGCACATGGGCAAGCAAAGACGATGACCGATATGCAAAGCTTAAGGCAGACCATGAATTTACCGCCAGACTGTGCAGCTAGGAAGATCTCAGGTGGGTGAGGTAATGCATGACTCAGGATCATCCAGGCGATAAAAGTGATCATGCCGAGTAGTATGATGACCGGCACAAAATAGCCCGCGACAAGATCCGCCAACCGCTGTATCGGAGCACGGCTTGTTTGAGCCTCTTGGACGAGGTTGACAATTTGACTGAGCTGAGTGTCTTTGCCTGCACGCGTGACCCGAAAATCGAGTCGACCTGCGCCGTTCACAGTCCCTGCTATCAATATATGACCTTTCTTCTTTAAAATTGGCACTGGTTCTCCGGTGACCATTGATTCATCGACATAGCTTTCACCTCGTGTGACAGTGCCATCTGCAGGCACTTTATCGCCAGGTCGCAATAGGACAATATCGCCCACTTCTATCAGTTCAGTAGGAATGATCTTCTCAGCAGCTGCCTCCGCGATTGATTTTCGTGGATTATCTGTGTACTTTTCACCTTTCTCGAGTATAGGCGATGCTGGCTCCTCCCAATGTTCTGCGAGCTTCTCAGCATAAAGTGGATCCTCGTAGATTGTAGCCATGCTTGGAGCCAAGTTCATCAAATTTGACAAGGCCTTGGAAGTCTGACCTTTTGCCCTGTTCTCAAGCCACCTTCCAAGCGTGATGAAACTGATCAACATAGTACTCGTGTCAAATAAGGTGCCAGGTTTATTGTGCGGCGGAATAAGGACTGCAATTAGCACCGCAAAGCAGCTGAAAAAGAAGGCTGCAGATGTGCCCAAGACCACTAGCACATCCATGGTGGTTGATTTGTGCTTAATGCTCTTCCAAGCTGAAACGTAAAAACGCTTGCCAACGCCGAACTGTACTGGCACTGTGAGGGCACAGCAGATGACATCGCCCAGAAAAAGACCATGTATGATTTCCAATGCGCCAAAATTCAAGGCCGGAACAAACATGGGTATTATCATACTAATGAGAAGCACGGGTATCGCAAATGAGAGGGAGGTAATGAAAGCCTGCTTCCACTCCTGGATTTCTTTTGTCTTTGCCAGAGACTCTAATTGAGCATTGTTGTCGTCCGAGTCGGCGACTAAGGCGTTGTAGCCAGCACTCTCAACCGTTTCAACAATTGTTCTGAGCCCAGTCATGGACGGATCATACCGGATGTTAGCCCGAGATGTTGCCAGACTGATTACAGCGCTTTTAACACCGTCTTTGCTCCTGAGCAGATCCTCGATTTCAGTTGCGGACTGAGCGTCGGAGAGACCATAAATTTTCAGCTGTACGGTTGAAGAAGATTGAAATTGCACACCCTCTGGTTCGCTCGATATGAGCTTTGCGTCGAAACCAGCATCTTCGATGGTCTCAACTACTTCTTCAGCACTGAGTGCTTCTGGCTTGTGCGTAATAACAGCTCGGCCCGCTAGAAGGCTGATGTTGAACTTGAGAAGGCCAGGCTTGTTCTTGAACGCGCCTTCCACGGCGGATGTACAAGCTCCACACGTCATACCATCGATCGAGACGGTCGTAGTATATGCATCTGCTTTCTGTGATGGCTCTAGTAAACCGGCACCAATCACTGGTTGATTCTCCTTCGTTTCCAGCACTTCTGCGTCAAAACCACGATCTTCAACAATCTCAGCCAATTTGTCTGGCGCGATCAGCGAAGGGTCATGCTCAATGACAGCCCGGGAGGCTAAAAGCGAAACGCTAATGCTCTTGACGCCAGCAACGTCCTTGAAGCCCGCCTCCACGGAGGAGGTGCATGCTCCGCACGTCATGCCTTCGACCTTCAAAGTCGTTGTAGACAGAGATGGACCGGCGTCTGTAGTGTTTAGAGAAAGAGGAACAGAAGAGGTTGGCATATCCGTGCTTATAACTTCGGCATCAAAACCACGATCTTCGATGATCTCGGCCACTTGTTGTGCAGACAATTTAGTCGGATCGTGATGAACAACTGCCCTGCCCATGATCAGACTGACCGAGACTGCGCCTGCGCCATCGACATCTTTAAAGCCAGATTCAACCGCCGATGTGCATGCGCCACATGTCATGCCGTCCACCTTTAGGGTCGTGGTCGCCATGTGGGCGGATGTAGTCGGTACCATTTGCGCCATGCTGTACAGAATTCAGCACAAAGACTCGAATCCGATATGAATGTCAGCGCATATTGGACTTTCGCGAGGACTGCTTGAAACAATGTGTGTGCTGAGAACGTGTTTCGAATGAGTGTGATCGACCTCACGAGGTTTTCAAGTGTCGTCGAGCTGGCGCAACGTTCTGATACCAATGTGTCGGGTCAACGAGTAGGGGAAGATGTCATATCGAGTTGCTGTTGTTGAAAGAGTACAAAAAGGAAACAGTGAGGAAACAAAAGACTGCTGCTCGATCCTCGTGAGGACCTGAAACCTGACAAATCCGTAAACCGCAGGCACATGGCAAGATGGAACAATTCAGGAGTGACAAGCTTCAAGTTCTGCGACCCCTAAAAGCACGCCCCAGCACGATGGATTGTGCCCCGAAATTAGAAGCACTAGAAGCGAGACGAGGCACTAAATGTGAGCACTAGTAAGCAGTTTGTACTACTACTTCGGGTAGCAGCATGAGGATCTGCGTCATATTTTCGCGCCTGAGGCAACCACGAAACGCGGTCGTGCCTACTGCACCAGTAATGAGGTATTGATTGTCTATCTGAAGTAGCACGTTACCACAATAATCCTTACGATACCACAAATATTTGTCTCGAACCCAATCCAAATATTCATCGTCATTCCAATATTTCCTCGGTAGCTAATTCTGAAGCTCAGCCGGAGAGATAGTTGGAAGATTACTCTGCCTGATATCACGTTTCCTGACTTAGCGGAGGAGGTGTGAGTGGCGGCTGTTAGTAGGAGTGGTGGAAGTGCAGAATGGACCAAGCACAATCCAAAGCCTTGTTGGCCTTGCAGCCCTTCATCGTCGAAGCTACTTCCACGAAATCACCTTCACCACGATATCTCAAAGACCTCATCATTCGAGCAACATCTACACAAGGAACATTCATCTTCACAGAACTACTGCAGACAGCTGCTATACAGACACTACAGGATGCAGAAGATGAATTCAAGTCATACCTAACCTTGTTGGAGCTCTTCAGTTACGGCACATACAATGAGTACAAGTCAATACACAGTCTGCCACCTCTTACAGACATCCAGACACAAAAGCTACGACAGCTGTCGCTTCTAACCATAGCATCGCCATTCCTGCCGCGGAAGGACGCACAGACAGATCCATTGACATATGCTGAACTCATACCTGCTCTTGATCTTCAAACGGCACATGAGCTGGAATCTCTGGTAACATCAGCTATTTATGCCGGACTGCTCACAGCTCGACTCTCACCCACATCGACTCCTCCACGTGTCCACATAATGTCTGTAGCACCTCTGCGAGACCCGAGACCTCAATCACTATCAGCCATGGCACAAATACTGAGTGTTTGGGAAACAAGATGCACAGCAACAATAGGTCAGCTCGAAGCTGAAATTGCAAACATAAAGACTATAGCTGCACAACGTACAGCACTTCAGCGGAAGCGACAGGAAGTCGTAGATACAGCCGTCGTTCAAGGAGAGAACGATGCCTCAAAGGCAGTCAGACCACGAGATCGAAAGGGCAACAAGCGAGATTTGGATGAGCGGATGGAGGGCGAAGACGATGCTGATGCAAGTTCGGACGATCTTCTGATGGACGTAGACGATGGTAGTGGCGACTTTGTGCAGAAAGGACGAGCACCTACTTTACTTTCTGGAAGAGGCACAAAGCGAAATCGAGGTCGAGGAGGGTTTACGTGAGAGGCGGGACCTGGACCACAGACTGCCATGCGGCTACGAAAGCAGGCCTTGAAGCAGCACAAGAAAAACGTGATAGAAGAATGTAAAAAAGCACAAGTTCCGGAGCCTACTGAATTCTATTGGGGTCGAATTCACGCAGACCACCCATTCTTCGTCTCGCTCTTTGTGGCATTTTCTGCTGGATCGTTCTCGGACGTCAGTGTTGGCTTTGATGAGCGGATTGTCCACGAGGATGAACACCACGGAGACATGTTTCGGAAATGTGCGATGAAAATCATCAAGCAATATCTCAAGGCTCGTCGACTCCCTAGAAGTCTGGCAACACGAATATACGATCATGCATGCCAGATAGCTGAGACCAAAAGTGAACGTTCAGGTTCCGAACCAGAAGGTACAGCGAATCTAGAACCAGATCCAGGGTCAGCTGAAGTTTCACCTTGGGAAGATTGATAAGTTGCAAATGATGGACGAGCGTTTTAGATCCTCTCGTCACGTCGAGGTGCTCAGTTCCCGGTCTTTCGAATCAGAAGATAGTGTAAGATGTGTTCTCTTGCAAAATATAGACACTGTAGACACAGAGCATTACCCGGTCTTAGCTCTGTGGTTTCGATAAGACTACGTGAGCTTACTGAGACCGAGAACTGTAAAGAAATGGTGCCACGAGATGTGCACGTAAACGCCAAAGCATTGTCTTCTACAAACACACCATATTGGTCACCTATTTCATGCGTCGCCATCTTCGCTCAATTCATATTCTTGAGCTTCGTCGTCTGCACCATCCTCTGCATCGTCCTCGCTACCAGAATCTCCTGGATGTGCATCTTCATGATCCCAAATAGGCAATAACCTGTACTCGACATACGTAATCTTGCTATGCTCACCATACAAATCAGCCTCAGCACCAACTGCCTTGTTCGGCGATACCATGAACTGCAAGCTCAATGCACCCTGATGATCCATGCGAAGTGACAGTCTGACGGCCGAAGCCATAGCACGTATCATCCTTTTGAACAGCTCCGTCCTATATCTCTCCCTAACACGTCCACCCATGCCCTCAAGTGCAGCAACAGCAAACGTCTCGAGCGCAGCAGGTTTAGTTTTTCGAGCTAAGGATTTTCCCCGTGGCTGCATTTCAGGCGCGAATTCAATGGTGCTATTTCCGAATGGGCCACCTTCGCCAATGAATGCAAAGTAAGGCTGTTTCCGGTTCGATGCACTGATCACCAGTCTGGGGGAATCGGTGCTCATTATCTCTGTCAGGGCGTCGTGGAGTCTGAAGCTGCTCAATACAACCTTGAGTAACAGATTTTCGTTATCGAACGGGATAGTCTCTTCAGTGTGATCGAAGAAGTTCGGCAGTCGATAAGTGTTTAGCTCGCAGTTTGTTTTCATGCCACCTTCTTCGATTATGATTGAAAGAGGTGCACCTTCCTGCGCATAGGTCAATTTGCATGAGCCGCTGACTCCGAGTGCTGGTGTGTTGAAGGCGGCTGCGAAGGAGGAAGTAATGCCTCCATTTTGAGCTTTATGTGCCGCGGTATCGAGTGAGCCGAAGATCTGAAGTGCTTGAAGCAGTGCTGCCGCGTTGATTTGGAATGGTGGTATATGCACTCTTGGGTTAGAGATGATGTATGTTGTAAAGAGGTTGCTTTCCAACGTTGTCGAAGCTTCAATAACGCGCGAGCCTTCCACGGTGAACTTGATTCCTTCTGGTCTGATAGAGACTATAGCGTCCTTGTTGAATACAATGCATCTGAGCAGCGTGTGCAATTGTTGCGTCGAAGTGGTAAGCGCCGTGAAGAGCGGACCGTCTGTCATGGTTTCCTGCTATTACACTTCTCTTCGCCTGTGTGTGTCTGGCGAATGCTCACACATACACTCCTACACCACAAATGGTATAGACTGCACCGAACCCGAATGCTATCGAAGCTGGGATGCCAAAGACAGAAACAGACACCAGAGATCGATTCAATCCGAAGGCTACTGTGAGCACAAGACCGATGCTAATCAAGAACAAGCCAACGAGAAGCTGACTCTCTTTGCCTATCGCTGGCTCAAATGGACTTGCAGCAGCTGCGTCCCAAACCTCCTTTAGCGACATTTGAAGAGCAGAATCGAAGGGTGTACGTGTGCTAGAGGACGATATTGGGTTATTGAATATCAGACAGAATGCTTCGACAAACAGTGGACGCGTGCCTAAGGTGTCAACAAGAGTGTGATGTCGCAAGTGCGATGAGGTGAGTCTCGCAGCTGCGACATACGAAACGTGTTCGTCAGTGGATATGTTATCCGGGAAACGCCACTTTAGCCACAGCAAAGGCTCCACCACCAATAAGCAGCCACAACTCGAAGTACCACAGTCTGAGCAAGTCGAGTCTTACAACCTGTCCTTCTTCACAGAAGATAGTTGAGAGTCTGCTTTGAAGATCTGTAGCAGCGTGTTAAGACGTTGCGACCTGCGTAAGGTTGCCGGTAGTGAGCCTGAAAATGCATTGAGAATTACAGCACAGTCACCACTGATGGTCGATCTGGTATGGCGCCACACCTCGAGACTGCGAAGCGCAAAGCGTCTGAAGATGCATCGTCCTCAAGATCCAAGAAAGCGCGAACAGAGTCGCCAGAACGTAATGGCAGTGTTACCTCAGAAGCTTCTTCTGTAGACCCGCCCATCACAGCTACACCAGTCGACTTTCCAGAGAAGCCAGCAGTCACTGAAGAGAAGGGTGGCATAATAGAGTTCAGAGTCGTCAACAATGACAACTCGAGGGACCACAATATTATATTGACCGGCTTGAAATGTATCTTCCAAAAACAGTTGCCTAAGATGCCGAAGGATTACATTGCTCGCCTGGTCTACGACAAAACTCATTTATCAATCGCAATTATCAAGCATCCACTCGAGGTTGTAGGAGGAATAACATACAGGCCATTTAACGGTCGTAAGTTCGCCGAGATTGTGTTTTGCGCGATATCGTCGGATCAGCAAGTCAAAGGCTATGGTGCTCATCTTATGGCTCACCTCAAAGACTATGTCAAAGCGACATCGCCGATCATGCACTTCTTGACCTACGCCGACAACTATGCGATAGGCTATTTCAAGAAGCAGGGGTTCACAAAAGAAATCAGTCTGGAGAAGCACGTATGGATGGGATACATCAAGGATTATGAAGGTGGCACTATAATGCAGTGTAGCATGCTTCCAAAGATTCGATATCTCGAAGCTCCTCGTATGCTCGTCAAGCAAAAAGAAGCCGTTATGGCCAAGATCAGAGCAATCAGCAAATCACACGTAGTGCATCCTCCGCCAGCTGCTTGGAAGAATGGCGTCGTTGAGATTGACCCTATGTTGATACCTGCTATCAAAGAATCTGGCTGGTCCCCAAGTATGGACGAACTCTCACGACAGCCCAGGCATGGACCAAATTACAACCAATTGCTGCATCTTCTTAATGATATGCAGAATCATACCTCGGCTTGGCCATTTGCTCAACCTGTAAATAGAGAAGAGGTGCCTGATTACTATGAAGTGATCAAAGAGCCGATGGACTTGTCAACTATGGAAGAAAGATTGCAGGCCGATCTCTATCCTCGACCTGAAGACTTCATCAAGGATGCAAAGCTCATATTTGACAATTGCCGACAGTACAATAATGAGACTACACCTTATGCGAAGAGTGCAAACAAGCTGGAGAAGTTCATGTGGCAGCAGATCAAGAACATACCTGAGTGGTCACATCTAGCTGATTGAGTGGCATATACCTATGTGGCAGCAGCCTGTCCATACATTAATTGGAATACATGCTAAGTTTATTCACGGTCTCGATCCTGCTTTTAAGACACGCAAAAGTGGTCTGTAGGGTGGGCTCGACATCTATTTCGAATATTGCCAGAGTCGTACATAGAACACTGCGAACGGATTCGTAGTTGTAAATTTCACGCAGTGTCATCGACTGAAGAGCAACAGCATGGTCGACGACATCCACCTGTCCGCAACATGAGAGGAGTACAAGTGGCCGATAGATACTATTGTAAAAACGCTGCAGATAATTGCTAGTAAATGCTGAGAACCGTAAAAAGTAATGCCTCAGAAACACCTAGAGTGAGGATTATCCGGGCTTGTTCGATTCTATCCAGCGACGTAGGCGGCCACTTTTCGAGCATGCTTTTTGCTATCGCAAGTGCAGCGGAAGGTTTCACAGCTAATTTCCAGCCATGTCCTCATTGGACAAATCTGAAGCAAGTGCAGCCAACCAGTAGCAGCTGCCACTCCCGTAGTCCACGACACGACAATGAATCATGATTGACGAATACCGATAGAGTCTGTCTGTACATCCTACATCTGTACTGCGGACGACACCAAAGCGTCGTTAGTTCGCAAAACGGCTACCAGGTTTCATAGAAGCCACTTCTGCGACTGTGTAGTCCTTTCCCGATAGAAAGAGTCGCGCCAACGAGGACCACTGTTAACAGTACCTCGCTACGTATTTACAGTCGAACAACACATCAACTGGAAGCGGTCGGAACTGTCGCGCGAGAAGCGCATTTGCTGCCCTGGTGGCTGGCAAGAATCAGCGTCTAACCTCGAATCACCACGATAGCTATACTCGAAAACGAAGCTCAAGATGGCGCACAATCATGCAGAGCAAGAGCTGGAACAGCGCGACAGACTCCCTACTCTAATTGAAGTGCTTGGTCGACGAACATTAGCACCAGTCGACCTCTTCTCATTTTACATTTACATGCGTATGAGCTTTCCGGACCTCTATTATGTGCTTGCTTGCTAACCCTCCTGTAGGAGACCAGCAACGGTCTGTAGACTACCTCGACTTCTGGCTTGATGTCTCCCAGCACATGTCATTGTGCCGGCACTATGTCCGAGAACTTCGGCGATCAATGTTGATCGATACACCTGACCTGGATAAAGTAACCTCAAAGCGATCGTCTCAACTGCTTGATAACTTCAATCTGGAAGAGACCTCATCACATCCTTCAAGCAACGAGAAAGGCTCGCAAGAACAAAAGATCTCAGCTATTTTACGAGCAGATGGTAAACCTGCGTCTAGAGGACGAGACATAACCCCTGCTCAATATGACCACTCCCCAAACCGCAGTCTGACTTCGAACCATTCAGAACAGAAACTGCGACATTCCTCAGAGCCTAAGTTGCGACACTCCAGTGATCGACCGTCGGGAGGTACTGGCACTGGTATGGAACCACCAAGGCCTTCATTCATGACTTCCTCTCGTATGGACTCAGATTCTCATTCTCCTGGGCATACTGTAGCACGCAACGATCTACGCTCTTCTGCTGAGAAGATTTTATACACTTTCATCCTGCCTGGTAGTGAGCGAGAGATCATTCTGCCGCAGCCGATGGTAGATCGAATGATCTATGCCATCGAAGAAGAGGGACGAGACGATCCAGAGATCTTTGACGATGCTAAAGATTATGTCTTCCAAGCCATGGAGCGCGATGCATTCCCAGGTTTCCTACAAGCTAAAGCACTTGGCAACCTTGTTCCTCTCAGTATATTGATTAGACTAATCATTGGTTTGCTCAGCTTAGCAGGTGGCTTCTGGGCTGGATATTACTGCATTTTACGAGACATCTCTCGGTCTACACGCTGCTGGGTAAGTCTACAGCTTTTCCACGTTACACATTGCTAACACCTCTAGGTCATACTACCCTTTACACTTGGCAGCTATCTAGTGGTCTCTTATCAATGGCGTCTCTGCTTACTTGCTGCATATCTGGGATTTAGTGAATACACCTTTATGAATTGGAGCAGAGTCAGAGAGCCATATGTGAAGAGATTGCTTATGATGAGATCCAATGTGGCTCTGCTGTTCTTTTTGGCAGCTGCAGTCGGCTTGAGCGTACTGTTTATATTTGTGCCAGGGGTCAAGTTTTGAGGCAATCACACTTTATGGAAGGCAATGGGTTGTCTTAGCAGCAAGCTGTTTAATCTTGCACATATGACGTTTATAATGACAACAATTCTCCTAACAGGTGAGCCTTTGATTGCCCATTTATTCACCTTCTTTATATAACTGCTAGCTATGTCTTGACACAATCGATCGCGATGTGTAACTCATTCGACAAGGCCTGGTGATGCGGAACATTTGCAAATGATGCGCTTCGATATTCTTCGTTTGTCGAAGTTGACATCGTTTCAGACTTACAAGTGGCACTTACTTCCAATTCTCTTGCTAACACAAAGCGACGAGCTTAGCGGATCACTTCCAGGTACCAGCAATGTATTCACCAGACATGCATGCAAACGCGATGTTGATCAGCAGTGGGGATGTAATGTGCTACAGCCATCCGTGAGGTCTCTTGTCACTTCGACGATCAACACTGTCAGCATGGCTCCAAACACACTTGCATTTTCAACCTGATAGTGAGGTGGCAGTCACGAACTCGCACCTTCCGTTTGTACTCCTGAGATTGTCACTCACACCTTCTACAGGTATATAAGCACCGCTTCGACCACGCTGACCTCCTTCGAAACTCTTCATATCATCCTATCATAGGAACAAGTCCACTGTCTTCATACAAAGCTGAAGGACGAAGCACAACGATATAATACTTCGTCTCGACCTCGAAAATTCTTGCTGGACTGGCACAACCCAGCATGAAGAACTTTCAGCTTCTGCTGCTGCTCTGCAGCTTCTTCTCCTTCTTCGCAGCCGAAGAAGATTGCGGCTGCACTACGGTGGTGTCGACATCGACGACCAGCTCCTGGGATTCAGCGAGCTCAACTTACGCTACCAATGTAATTCTTGTGACGGACATCAGCTATACCGAAGTCACTACCGCCGTCACGACCACAGTGCCTGCTTCCACGCCGTTCACTACTGCGACGGTCATTGTGACAGCTTCATCGAGCAGCTCTGAGCAGCACACATGGCAAGATTGGACTGGTTCATCCTCACAATCTCCGGCTCCTTCGACGTCTGTTCAGAGCTCTCCTTCTGCTTCGTCCATTGACTCTTCCAGCACTGTAGGGACTACAAGTGCAGTTGGAACGTCTTCAGCTCCTACTACCACTGCACCTACTTCTGGCTCTGGCACGTCCGAATCCTTTACAAGCACTCCAGGTGCGACGACAGCGGCTGGGACTTCTTCAGTCGCAACAACTGAGCAGACTAGCGCAGGTACTCCAGTGTCGTCACCCATTCCCTCAAGCAGCGCTCCTCCAAACTCACCCATAGTCAGTGTAAGCACTGGTTCTGTCACCAACACGGTGACAAACTACATACCTGAAAATGGGTCAACGCGTACAGAGATGAGCATTGAAACGCATCAGACGATAGCTACCACGACGATATCCGGTAATACCACTCCTGCAGGCACGACCCAAGTTGGTACAACAGCTACTGCATCCACAGGGAGCACAGGTTCGGCAACATCACAATCAGCAGTGCCGCTTCCTAACAGCATCTCCGAAGTGTCCACCTTGACTGCCGGTCAAACGTTCAGTTCTGCAGGCTCGACGTTCTCAGTCGTCACCTCAGAGCTCACCTCGACTTCGCAGTCTGTGGTTTCCTACACTTCGAGTGGTACCGTTTATAGCAGCACGTCAGTCGGTACTATGGTCAGCACAACTAGTCTTGCGCAGCCAATTACCCCGAACGCTCCGTCCTCGATTTCGAACTCCTCTTCGGTTGGAACAACAACGAGCGCTGTGGGAAGCTCAAGCTCTACGAGTGGCACAATCCCGCCTCCAACGGTCTCGGCGACAAATTCATCGACTGTGAGTACTCCAGACACTTCGATCAATACAGTCTCTTCCTCTTCGTCCGCTCCACCGAACTCAAACAGTACAACTGCTTCATCGAACCCGGTGTCATCCACTAGTCCAAGCTCGTCTGCGGGCACAACAACTTCGGTGGGCTCATCGTCGTCTACGAGCTCATTACAGACATCCAGCTCGTCCGGTACTGCAGCATCGTCGACCGCACAAACGACAACTTCGACAGATGGATCCTCAAGCTCAACTGGCCAGTCTTCGAGCACCAGCAGCAGTCCTTCGACCACTACTACTGGCAGCAGTACCTGTGAAGTCTCTGAATTCGGCGTGCCAACGGACTATAACGATCCAAGTGGCACTTTGACAGGCACAACAACTGTGGGCGGCACAACATTCGCCATCACCTCGACAGAGGAGACGTATACGAAGACTGGAACTGATTGCAATGGTCAGACCGTCACAGTGTCGTATATTGCAACAGTCTATGTGCCATCTGTGGTTGGTGATAACGCACAAACTGCACCAACAGGTGGCACTTCCACGCTAACCGGCGCAACTTCGACAACATGTTCATTGACAGATTCCTTCAATATCTTCAAGAGAACCACTGACTGCGATCTCAAAGCCAAATGGACGGACAAGACCGTATCTGTTCAGCCTTGGTGTACAGCAGGGAAATGTCTTTGCCCAGCTTGCACCTTGCCACTTGGCGAGTGTTTCCACGTTCCTGCACCTACACCAAATAATTGCGCATCTGGTTGGTTGTGTCCAAAGGACAATGGAGATCCGTCGTCCCTCGGGTTTGACACCACACCTGCGCCGCAGGCATCCGCTTATGCAACCTGTGCCCCAACGTGGAACTCGGTTGTCCAATGCGTTACGGCCAAGGATCAGCAGAGCTGCTCTTCCGTTACATGGACTGCCGAAATATCCCATAGCACTTCTAGAGCATCGGACGGCTCGGTATGGATCTTCCCAATGTACGTTTGGGGCTGCTCCGATGCGCTCTGCCGTGCGGACACGTTCAAGCTGCCCTGGCCGTTCAGCTGGATTAAGTTCCTTGCCAGTTGTAGTAACATCTGGAGGTGCATTACATGGTTTTTGCATGGAATTTGGCCACCAGCACCCAGATTCACTCTCGACTTTCCTCCTGTAGGTCCTCCAGGTTCAGTTGATGACCTGAAGCCTACCTGCTCTGGAAAATGTGGTGATGAAACGGAAAGTATTTCAACAAGCACTAGCTCATGCTCTTCCCAGACTTACACCATGGCCACAGTCGTCTGTACCCCAGTTACAGTACCTGCAGGCACCACAAGCAGCTTATCACAAAGCTGCACAACCACGACGACACCTGTGGTTACCTGTGGTGGACAAGACAGCACCATTACCACTACGCAGCCTTGCTCTACAATAACGGCGACATACACAAGCTCATCCTGTTCTTCCGGAAACAATGCGTGCGTGACCACCACCTGGACGTCAGAAGGATGCTCTGCCTCAGTCTGTTCTTTGACAACCTCACTGGACACTTCTGCCGCTGATTCTACTGTTGATGCCTGGATCTCTAGCGCATCGTTCACGCCATACACTGCAAGCAGTGCCATCGTGACACAATGCGGAACCACAAGCACAGCTACATTGTGGCCTGTCCCATCTTTGATCACCACTGGAGGCTCGAGCTCGTGGACTTCAACGTGGTCAACCGTGAATCCCCCGAACGGCACATGCAACGCCACAGTGACTTCGACATCCACCGATATTCCGGCTGATGTTTCTGCTTCAGCTGCATCTGTCATCTCTTCTGATGCGACTGCCTACTCAGCTTCGATAACGTCGACAAGTACGTCAAGTTCGTCGACATCCTCAACAACGACGAAGCAATCGCCCACAGTAACGTCAAGCTCCTCCACATCTGCCTCGACGGGTTCGGTATTCTCCTTTTCTGGCACGTCGTTCGTGCCGTCAGCTGATCCAAGTTTTTCGTCGGCCCTTGCATCACAATCTGCCAGTCAAGCCTCGTCGGCTTTAGAAGCTGCGGCCACAGAGCGAGCTTTCCCCAACGACTGGTTGCATGGGGCAAACTTCAAATCGCCAGAGACTGTGCCTATGGCACCATTTGTTGGCGCCTTACTAGATGTTGACAATCCTGACAACTGGCCTTCCGACCGCAACCTTTCATGGTTCCACGTCAATTATCGCAAGCAGGACGCACAATACATGAAGGACAACTTCGTGAAGACACTCTTCGCTGTCTGTGGGAAATTGCGAGACAACGCAAATAACTGGAATCCTGGGACTGGCTGGTACTTCACATGGGACAAAGACAACGGCTTTGGCAACGGTCAAGACACTCCTGCCTGGAATGGTAACATCACCTTCTCCGTTGAGTTTCGGACCGATGAACAGATTTGGTTCGACTGCTACCCTCTGTTGTCGCAGGACGATCACAACAAAGCATTCGACGAGTGCCGAAACAAATGCTATAAGAACCCGGACAAGACTGGAAAAGGTGTCATCGATGATGACTCATGCCCGCCGCCTAAAGATGGAAAGGTGCCTATTCATTTCTGGAGGCTTGAAGATGACTTCGAAGGTCGCTGTACTGACCGGTTTTGGCGGGCTTTGCAATCATGTAAGTGCACCTTGACTCGTTCAGTTGAATTCTGCTAACCTTCTTACAGCTTTTGTCATAGCGGACAAGCAGCCAGGTTATGTAGGCTGGACCGTGGGAGGCAGCTTCATTGACAATGGGTTCATTTGGACTGTCTTCGCATCGAACCCCTCGCCGTACTACTACTGGCCACATAATGGGAATGGCAATGAAGATGTTCCACTCGATATCGATTCTGTTAACAATGCGAAAAAGCTGGTCGACCTGGGCGAGTTGTACGATGGTGCCGGACCGCCAGCTGCAGCAGCTATGGCCAATCTTCCTGATTTTACAACAAATCAGACATTCACTGAGGCAACGAACCTCACAAGCAGATACAAGGCAAAGAATATCGCAAAACACATTGTCAGTAAGAAATGGCTGTGGTAATGTGTTGTTGACCATATGATTGCAATAATAACCTGAAGATATGTATTTATTAGCGAATCGTTGAAAAATTATTTCTTTCTACCACTTTTGCCATCTCTGGCGGCTTCTCCTCTTCTAGGTGTAGCTTCACCTTCATCGAGCTCATACTCCTTACCTTCATGAACATCTTTCTTCCTATATGTTGTGGCAGTGAGCTTGATCAAAGCATCTTCAGCCTCGCTATCTTCGATATCATAAAGCATGGGTAGCACAAAAGCTTGCTCCTCCTTGCCCTTAGCATTAGAAAGATCAAGCTCATTCGGATCAGAAGTAGAAACTATATTTAGCACATCCACCGTGCTATCTTCAGCATCTTCTCTCTGTCTCTTAAGCAATTCTGTCGGCAGTGTATCGAATTCATCTTCTCGTTCTAGAAGAACGTGTTAGCAGACTTCTTCAGAAGTAACGGTGTATGCCAAAACTATAGCAAAACAATAGTAGGCTCGAGAACTCACCTTCATACTCAACATTCTCCGCAACCTCAGTGAAATCAGGTGCCAAAGCAGACCACTTTTGCTGCGGCTCAATACCCCAAATCTGGATACTTCCCGTCTCGATACCAGTACAGGCCAACAGTGGCTTAGTCGGATGCCACTCGATGATAGCTGGCTCCTGAGCATTTTCCAGAATTCTCAACAGTGAGCTTGACGCTAACTCCCAGATGTAGATATCACGCTTCATGTAAGTCGACGCTGTGACATAATCCGCCATGCCAGAACCCGAAGCACTCGAGATATGACTGAAGGCTGTATCATTCCACCTTAGCCTATTGACCAAGTCCTGGAATTTGTGCGAGACATTGAGGTGGATGTATGACGGTAAAGTAGCAGGGTTGATCATGCTCTCCTCGTTCTCGTGCTCGTCGTCAGGTGAACCGTGATCGTGGAGGAGTTCAGGAGGAATAGAGTCGATCGGCCTTATTATGCTCAAATCTGGCATGTCGATCACACGAATAATACGATCGGTGCTGTTGACCAGCATTTGTCGGCCATTTGTGGTCAGGCGTATAAGCGATATCAACCCTGTCGAAAGCTTTGTCGAGTGGATGATTTTTCGTGTTTCAGTTTCGATGATATTGATGTAGCCTTTGCTTGTGCCTGAGATAATGTGATTGCCTTGGGTTGAGAAGATGGTTGAGGTGGTTTGTTGTTTCGCGGCTGACTCATCATCTATTGGTCTTGTTGGTAACCGGTGCTTGATTGGTTCTGGATTTGTAACGTCGACGAGGTATGGGTGGTCTTCGAAGAGTGAGCAGACGAAGAGGTTGTGGTTTGAGGGATGAAGTTCTGCTAAGTAGATTGGAGCTTCGAACTTGACTGTTCGGAGACGTGTCTGGGTTTGCAGGTCCCACAAGCAGGCACGGCAATCTTGGGATGCTGAAAGTAGGTAACGGCCACAGTGAGACCAGCTGTAGAAGGTATGTTAGTTCTGCGATGATTTCAACATGGTCGCTAGTCGTGACCAGGACGCTCAGAATGTCCTCAAACGTCCAAAGCTTCATTCTTCCGGCGGTGATGCGTCGAAGGTCGTCCTCATGGCAAGAACCTCAAACTCTCAAGCATGTATCTGACATCTGGACCCATACCCTTGGGCAGCACAATTGACCTACCTTATACTCTGAATTTGTTTCCAATGACCAGTCAACTTCATGGCCACTCCAAACGTTTCCATATCCCTGTGGCCAGGTCAGCTACTCCCTCCGATGCTCCTTCCCCAGCAGCGAAACCTACCAAATCACCAATTTCCCATCGACGCGTCCGCTGCAGAGGTAGTCGCCTCTGCGACTGAACCTGAGTGTTGTTGCATGTCCAGACCCTTCGATATCAGCACAACATGTTTACCTCAGCAAAAACTGATCAGCTTACTCAAGTCATTCACAAGAGCTTCTGGCGAATCTTGTGCTAAAGTGAAGGGGTCATGGAGGGATAGATTCATTTCTTTTGAAGGAGGAGATGATCACGAAACATCCAGTCATAAAATTGGCATGAAGCTCATCTTTATAGGAGTCTTCTTGCTCCCATACATGAGTGCTGCTGAGCATGTAGAGCAAATGTATTTACCTAAGTAATCTAAGGCATGGTCTATTTGCCAAGATCATACGTGATTGGCTGCATTGGATTGCTAAGAAAAGGGTGAAGGAAAGGAGACTACTGCGGTATCGCTGTTGTGCATTTTCCACACTGGCATAACAATGACGGACTCTACGAACTATCCATGTTAGACATGCAAGACAAAGCTATAGACTTGCTCAACTTTGGATTGCGCAGGAAATGGACGTGTAGATTGGATTGTGCAATCTGGGTTGCGTGCACAGATCAACCTCAGGCAGCAATCCTAAGTCATCGTAATCGTGCTTTTGCAGTAAACAAGCACCCTCAACACGCTCAATCTCGTGGTACTTGGAGCGACCTACGGAGTAGGCTCGCAACAGTGACAGATGCCTGTTATGAGGTCTTACTGATAATTTTGGTAAATGACTTGTGAACGCCTAGTGATACTCCGTAAACGAGTCACAGTGACGAAGGCAGACACGCTACTGACTAGCGGAATGTAAGATATGCCTGAGGCAAGTTTGCCGCAGGCTGCAGAAAGCCGCCTGCAACTTCGCAGTTTCCTTTTCGCCCTCTCGTCATCCTTCTTATCCATCGCCATCGTCAATTTTCCACGATCGAATCATCCACGATCGTGCGCGACCGACTCATTCCCTTTGAAGACGGTCCTATATGGTATTCAGGAAATTTGGATCAAGATAAACGTGTTGTGGAAGAGTTGTGGAAAAGAGACTGGCGCCTGGGGCGACAGGGCAGGTCTGAACAGCTTTCGACCTTCCATTCCATCAGCGCGCTCGAGCGCTTCATCCGAATCGATTCAGTTCGACCACGGATCCCCTTCTTTAGATTCGAGAAATATTGAACAAATCCACTGCCCATCATGGCGCACCTAAATTTCGCGTATTCGAGCGCAACCACGCGCACCATTAAAGAAATCCAGTTCGGCGTGTTTTCTCCCAAAGAAACCGAGCGACTGGCTGTGACCGAGATCGTATATCCAGAATATACGTATGTGGTCATACTTTGTAGATTCTCTTGTGAAATAAAGACTAATACGCGTGCTTAGGGATGAAACCCGCCAACGTGCTCGAGACAAAGGTCCGAACGATCCTCATCTCGGCACGACTGATCGCAACTTCAAATGCTTGACTTGCGAAGAGGACATGGTCGAATGTCCTGGTCATTTTGGTGTGATCAAGCTGGCAGAACCGTGCTACCACCATGGCTTTTTAAATAAAGTCAAGAGAGTGCTGGAGACGGTCTGTCATAACTGTGGTAAAATCAAGGCTCTTGAGGTAAGCCAATACGTCAATTCAAAAATATATCAACTAACTTTCTTTAGAACGAGGAATTTCGTCAAGCCATGAAGATACGAAATCCTAAAGCCCGTTTCGAAGCACTATGGCGCCTGAGCAAACCACGATTGATATGTGAAGCTCCTCCACCCGTCGATGACTCGAATCCCAAAGCATTTCAAGGTCCTGTTCACCACGGTTGTGGTATGGCTCAGCCCAAGTTAAAGAAAAAGGGCTTGCAGCTGTACATGACCAGGAAGGGCGGCAAAGATGAGGATGACGACGGACCAGTAGATGACTCGGAGGAACGACTTGTCGCTCGGGACGCTCTCAGAATTCTTGAGAATATCCAAGACGAAGAAATTGAGCGTATGGGTCTCAACAAGACTTACGCTCGTCCAGAGTGGTATATTCTGCAGGCCATGCCAGTTTCTCCTCCACAAGTTCGACCAAGCGTCCAGATGAACGACGGCTCTACCGCACGCAGTGAGGACGATCTTACCTACAAGCTGGCTGACATTGTAAAGGCCAACGCTACCGTTAGGCGATGCGATATCGAGGACAACGCTCCAGCTCTTCGACGCACCTACGCTGATCTACTTGAATATCATGTCAATACCTATATGGACAACGAAATCGCTGGTGTTGAGGTTTCGAAACAGAAGTCTGGTCGCGCCATCAAAGCTATTCGAGCTCGGCTGAAGGGCAAAGAAGGTCGTCTGCGACAAAACTTGATGGGTAAACGTGTCGACTACTCTGCACGTACTGTCATCACTGGTGATCCCAACCTATCTCTCGACGAAGTTGGCGTGCCTCGAAGTATCGCCAGAACCCTAACCTTTCCGGAGACTGTTACCGCCTACAACATTGATCGTCTGAAGCGATATGTCAGTAATGGTCCAGATACTCATCCTGGTGCTCGTTATGTCTTTCGAGACTCAGGTGAGCGTATCGACTTGCGGCACGCAAAGAATCTTGACCAGATCAATTTGTCCTTCGGCTGGAAGGTCGAGCGCCACATCATTGACGGCGACATCATTCTTTTCAATCGGCAGCCCTCTCTACACAAAGAGTCTATGATGGGTCATCGTATTCGGGTCATGCCTTACTCTACCTTCCGTCTCAACTTGTCGGTCACCACGCCTTACAACGCCGATTTCGACGGTGATGAGATGAACTTGCATGTGCCTCAGAGCCAGGAATCGCGCGCAGAACTCCAGCAGCTGTGCATGGTACCCAGAAACATTGTCTCCCCTCAGAAAAACTCGCCATTGATGGGTATTGTGCAAGACACGCTATGCGGCATCTACAAGATTACCAGCCGAGACGTATTCTTGAACAAAGAGCAAGTCATGAATATCATGCTGTGGGTCCCCGAATGGGACGGTGTGATTCCTCAACCTGCCATCCTCAAACCTACGCCAAGATGGACAGGTAAGCAGATCATGAGTATGGTCATGCCAAACAATCTCAACTTGCGCAACATGAAAGGCAACGAACAAGCAAACTGGCATAGCGACAATGATGCGGATATCATTATACAGCATGGTCAGCTTGTATCTGGTATGCTTGCTAAGAAACACGTTGGCACTAGTGCGGGAGGTGTCATTCATCTGATATTCAATGAGAATGGCCACGATGCCGCGATGGCCTTCTTTAACGGTGCTCAGGTTGTAATCAATTACTGGCTCCTGCACAATGGTTTTAGTATCGGTGTTGGAGACACTATTCCTGATCAAAACATGGTGAGATTGATCGCAGAGGCTGTCGACGCACAGAAAAAGGTTGTTGGCGAAACTACGCAGCTCGCCTATAACAACAAGCTGGAACCTCTTCCAGGTATGAATATTCGTCAAACATTCGAAAGCAAAGTCATGGGTGACCTCAACAAGGCTCGTGATGAAGCTGGTGGGAAAGTTCAAGAAGAGCTGAAGGACTGGAATCACTTGGTGCAGATGGCGCGTGCAGGTTCGAAGGGTTCTATGATCAACATCGCGCAGATCATGGCTCTTGTTGGTCAACAAGCTGTTGAAGGTAAACGAATTCCTTTCGGCTTCAAATATCGAACGCTACCTCACTTCTCCAAGGACGATTATTCTCCTGCATCGCGTGGATTCATCGAGAACTCATATCTTCGTGGTTTGACACCACCAGAATTTTTCTTCCACGCCATGGCCGGTCGTGAAGGTCTCATTGATACCGCTGTCAAGACCGCTGAGACAGGTTACATTCAACGAAGACTGGTGAAGGCCTTGGAAGAAGTCTGTGTCAAGTACGACGGTACTGTGCGAGACTCTAGAGGCAACGTCGTCCAGTTTGTATACGGAGAGGATGGTCTCGATGGTGCTCACATTGAGGCTCAGAAGGTTGACATCATCACGCCTTCGGACGCCGCATTTGAGGCACGCTTCAAGGTCGACCTCATCAATGGATCTGCTAAGCAATGGAAGGGCAAGCTGAATCAGGCAAAGGAACTCACTGGTAACGCCGACTTGCAAGATCTCTTTGATCAAGAATACGAGAACCTGTGTTGGGCACGTCGAACCATGCGCAAAATGAACGAGAATACCAGCGAAGGTGCAGAAACCCAATACAATCTTCCCTTGAATGTTGGTCGTATCATCGAGCAAGCCGAGCAAAATTTCAAGATCCGCCAAGGAGACAAGACCGACTTGGATCCTACATACGCTCTTCGAACGGTTGATGCTCTGATGGGTCGTCTACCTGTCATTCGTGGAGACGATGCTTTGTCGCAAGAAGCTCAGGAGAACGCTACACAGCTCATGCGCGCACAGCTTCGATCCAAACTTGCCTACAAGCGTCTCGTGATGGAACATTCTCTCTCAAAGCTTGCTTTCGACAACGTCATCGGCAGCATTGAGAGCAGATGGCAGGCAGCTGCTGTCTCGCCGGGCGAGATGGTTGGCGTCCTGGCTGCACAATCTATCGGTGAGCCAGCAACTCAAATGACCTTGAACACCTTCCATTTCACTGGTGTATCTGCGAAGAACGTCACTCTTGGTGTGCCACGTCTCAAGGAAATTTTGAACGTGTCAACCAACATTAAGACCCCTTCGATGACTGTGTATCAGCAAGCTGAGAATACTACATCTCAAGATGCAGCTAAATTGTTGCGAAGCAGGGTTACGCTTACTGATCTGCGATCTATAGTCGACACTTGGGAAGTTTGGTATGATCCTATTGTTACTGAAACCATCATCGGTGAGGACTTTGATCTAGTCCACTCATACTGGGAAGTCGAAGATCCCGACAACTACGTGGAAGGTTCACAATCCAAATGGCTTCTTCGAATCGTGTTGAGCAGAGAGAAGCTCCTTGACAAAGATTTGACCATCTCTGATGTGGTACACAGAATTCAAGACTTCGGCCGAGATAACATGGCTGTGATCAACAGTGATCCAAACTCTCCAGTGCCTGTTATCCGGGTTCGATTGCAAGGTGATGGCTTGGACACTGACAAAGAGTCACAAGTGGCTTCTCACGACGAAATTCTTAAGCGCTTGATGAACAGCATGCTCGAGGAAACACCTATCATTTTCCGTGGTATCCGCGGTATCGAGCGAGCATTCATTGATAAGAAGGATCGTTCGGTTGTGAAGCCAGATGGATCTGTGTTTATGAAGAAGGGCGATCTAGACTCAACTGAATGGACGCTCGAGACCAGTGGTAGCGCTTTCAAAGCTGTCCTCGGTATTGAAGGCGTTGATGCGACACGAACTTACACAAACAAGTTCACGGAAGTCCTAACAGTACTTGGTATCGAAGCTTGTCGCAGTGCAGTCTATCGCGAACTCAAAGCAGTGCTCTCGTTCGACGGCAGCTACGTCAACGCTCGACATATGGGCATACTCTGTGATATCATGACGAATCGGGGCTATCTTGCACCAATTACTCGCCATGGTATTGGTAGATCAGACACTGGTGCATTGATGCGATGTTCGTTTGAACAGACTGTCGAAATCCTGCTCGAGGCTGCTGCTGCGGCAGAGCTCGATGATTGTCAAGGTGTGTCAGAGAATTTGATCCTTGGACAACCTGCACCTGTTGGTACAGGTGTGATGGACATCCTCCTGGACCAGAACATGTTGAGCACCGTCATCGACAACCGAGGCGTTATCGGCGTCAAAGGCCGTGATGCATTGCTTGATGGAGCTGCAACACCTTACGATTCTATGACGCCTACGCACGATAACTTTGGTGGACTAGGATCGCCTGACTACACCGCAGCATTCTCACCACCCGCGCATATTGACACTGCAACGGGCGGCTTTTCAGAGTACCAGCCACCAGGTTTTGGCTCTGGAGGCTTCACTTCTTATGGCGGTGGCCGTAGCCCTGGTGCTTTATCTCCTGGCGGCTACGGTACCAGCCCAGGATCGCCTATATTCTCACCTGGGCAGGGCTTGAGCTACACACCAACCTCACCAGGGTTCGGTGCCACGAGCCCACAATATGGCGCCTCATCTCCGGTATTCTCGCCTACTTCGCCTCGATCATACAGCCCAACTTCGCCGGCATATTCACCTACGTCTCCTTCCTACAATTCGCCAACGTCGCCGAGCTACTCTCCAACGTCTCCGACGTATTCACCAACGTCACCGAGAGGTCACAGCCCGACGTCGCCAGCTTATTCACCTACATCACCACAATTTAGTCCGTCGTCACCAATGGGCTCACCTACATCGCCTCAATACAGTCCAACCTCGCCGCAGTACAGCCCGAGCAGTCCAGTCTTCTCAGGCGGTGCTCGACAATCACCAACTTCTCCATCATACTCACCAACATCACCTGTCTACAGCCCGAACAGCCCAAGTTCGCCTCGATACTCACCTACGAGCCCTCAAATGCACTCGCCTCGCAGCCCGGGTGCTCGTAGCCCTCAATACTCGCCGAATAGCCCTAACCCAGGCTATTCACCTACTTCTCCTCAGTCGCCCAAAGAGGATCAGTAGGTATGTATACCACAAATTGATGTGCTCTTCCATGTCAATGTGGATCCATTAACTTGGTCATCTACGTTGCATCGCAAGTTGTGCATTTTCCAGATGTAAGATGTCTTGTCAGCAGAGGTGCTGTGCAACTCTGCCTGATACAGCTTCAGCATCTTTCATGTTCATCATTAGCGCGGCGTTTGGATGGTTTTGTTTTCATCGGTCAAAGAATGATTTTGACCACTATACCAGAATGAAATCTTTACACGAGCAGCTATGTACTGCTCTCATTTACGCAACAACTACTACATGGCGGCCAATCGCCAAAAAAAGATCAGAATGTACTTTAGCACAAACGGAGTGGAAGAAGATAGATTGCATTACAAAGATTTTGTCGGTCTCGAAAGAAGAAAGAAGTTGAAGAAGCAGGGAGGAAGAGTAGAGCTAATTGGCTCGAAGGTGGAGAGACGTAATGAGAGGAGGGTGAGGCCTGACGAGCGAGAGATATTGATTGTATTTTGAGGACGATTTAGAATGCCTGCTAGCAGCTTGATTCCGGTCGTGTCTAGGATATGACTAAAGAGTATTACCGATGCTTTGAAGGCGTCTGGTGCTCAATGAAAAGTTCTTGCCTTCACCTTCATGGAATTGTTGTGTCTTTTACTTGTAGCATTACCGTTTGCTTGACGTTGTAAGTTGAGGTTATCAGAATCGCAGTCGTCTGGGAATTTATTGAGCTGTGTTAAACGTGTTGAGGATTACCATTAGTTAGCCGGCGTCTCAGGCATGCCTAGTCATTGTGATTCTAAGCGTCATGGGCACACCTGTCACGTCTCCCCAAGGACGACAGGTCGCTGTGCATCCTTCATGCGGTTAGAGCATTCAGAATGTCGAGATAACTTCGATTCAAATCGTTAGACTTGATTACTTCTCCAAACAGACTTACTAGTAAGTCAAGTATCTGATAGTCTTTCCCCTCACTATATACTACAATGACATTCAACGTAAGGCGACTGCCGCCATAAAGTACTGTTCCGAGCCACCTCGAGGTTCTGAGTACTCCAGCTGCATCTCAAAACAGATTAGGACTTGAAGATGTCAGTCTCCATCTTCGACTCGAGAATCTTCAAGAACACTTTCGGTGCTCAGGAAGTCCGAGATGTCTTCAGCGATGAGAATTATGTCAAGTGCTTGATCGAGGCCGAGGCTGCACTTGCTCGAGCAGAAGCCAAGACTGGTGTTATATCTGCAGAGGTAGGTGCGAGTTTGACGAGTAGTCTCGCCCGGGTACAGATAGAGTACAGCTCTCGACATAAGTATCATATTGAATTACTGACCCGACCAGTTTTGATCGCCTATCGAAAGAAACGGATGTTGTTGGATACCCTGTCCTGCCACTGATACGACAACTAGCTGAACAATGTGGTTCAGAAGATGCGAAGTATATTCATTGGGGAGCTACTACGCAGGATATCATGGATAATGCTGTCATATTGCAGATTCGATCAGGTATCAAGCTTATAAGACAGCAATTACTGAGCTTGGTGAGCTGTCTGGCAGGTCTAGCAAAGGAACACCGTGATACGCAAGTATACTCTGCCAGCTTCGGACCACACTGACGATTTCAGACCCATGGCAGGACGAACACATCTTCAACACGCTCTCCCAGTAACTTTCGGCTACAAATGTGCCGTCTATCTCTTCCCGTTCCTTCAACATCTGGACCGCCTCAACAATATAGAGCAAAACAACCTCTTAGTCCAATTCGGCGGAGCAGCAGGCACATTAGCATCACTCGGACCAGACCCTCAAGTCGGCCTTCGTGTTCGAGCAGCATTAGCAAGAGAGCTAGGTCTACTTGAGCCGCCAATAACCTGGCACGTCGCACGAGACACCATAGCTGAAATCGTGAACGTGCTGGCATTGATAGGAGGATCACTTGGAAAGATTGCATACGATCTGATCATCATGTCAAGTAATGAGTTCTGTGAAGTATCTGAGCCTTTTGTGCCTCATCGAGGAGCGAGCTCTACTATGCCACAGAAGCGGAATCCAATCAGCTCTGAGATCATTCTGGCTGCGTCGAAATTGTTGCGGGAGAAGGCTAGTCTGAGCCTTGATGCTATGGTGGCTGATTTTGAGCGACAATCTGGACCGTGGCACTTGGAGTGGGCTGCTGTTCCTGAAGCTTTCACTATTGTGGTGGGTGCGTTACATCAAGCGAATTTTGCGCTTGGTGGTCTTGTGGTGAACAAAGATGCGATGCTGCGGAATTTGCATTCGTCAAAAGGTCTCATTGTAGGTGAGGCTGTTATGATGGGGTTGGCACCACATGTAGGAAGGAACCAAGCTCATGATGTTGTTTATGAGTCGTGTAAGAAAGCTATTGAGACTGATAGTCCACTTCTCGACGTACTGATGACAAATCCCGAGCTGAAGGACAAAGTATCTGAAGAAGAGCTTAAGGGATTTTGTGACCCTTTAAACTATCTTGGCGCAAGTCAGATACAAGTCGATGAGGTGGTCAAGCTTGCTGCTCAGTATACATGACCCGAGCAATCCCGCCAAACCAAAGAACAACAGCATACCTCTAGGTGATATATCTAAAAGTGCCACTGTTCGTGGTCTGGTCTGCTCTTGCGTTGAAGCGCTTGAGCCAGTACTTCAGCACAATGCAAGCCACGGCACACATCGCCAAGGCACAAGTCAAAGTGATGCTGCCCATACGATAGAGCCTAATAGATGTCAGTGGATGTAAGCTCAAAGAGCGAATGAACTTACGGTGCATCTGTGGTTGGGTACAAGTATGCTGATGGTATGTTTCCGACGCCGTTACTGATAGCTGTAGCCAATGCAATAGCCACCGCTCGCTTCGCCTTAGGTCGAGGTATAGTTGATGAAACCCAACTCAGAATCACCTGGAAAGCAGAGAATGCTCCGGAAGCACACAGGAAGAAAGCGAAGTAACGAGCACCGATGACCCGAGTGCTAGTTGCAAGGATTTGTCCAATAATGCCCATGACGCATGCTGCTGCGATGTGCCAGCCTCGCTCTAGCGTCTTACCTGAATGCCAGCTGTTGAAGAGTGAAAAGCCGAAAGCCACGAAATATGGTGGTGCTGTGAGCAGCAAAGTTATGACTGTGCTAGTTAGTACAATGCTTATCAATAATTATCTGAGATTCATGCTCACCTCGTGGATAACCTAGAGTTGCAACAATGCTGGGGAAGAAATAGGTGAAAGACATGCCTTCACTTGTCAGCAGACGAAAGAGGTGACGGATATTGTGCTTACCCATTACAGCTCCTGTCTGTATGATAACAAGCAGCCAGACCTTGGGATCGCTGCAAGCTGCCTTCAAGCCTTGCACAACTGAACCTTTCACCGTGTCCTCCTCACCATCAGCTTCAGCCGACATACGCCACACGGCTAAGGCCTTTTCCTGCTCACTGAGCCATTTCGTGGTCGCAGGATAATCTGGCAAAATGAAAAATGCAGGTATAGCACAAACGATAGTCGCTGCACCTTCGATGATGAAGAGCCTAAACTTTGTCAGCTTTTTGCCTCAACCTACCAACAACTACTCACCATCTCCACGACCGATAACCACCAGCACCGTCAAGATTGCCAATGATGGCAGCCCCAAGTAAACCACCAAAAGCACTGCTAAGCGTATACCCAGAATAAAAGATCGAAATCCTCACAGGCAGTTCATTCCTCTTGTAAAAACAAGATAACAGGAAAACACACCCAACAAAGTACGGTGCCTCAGTAACACCCGTCAACGTCCGTACAGCAATAACACCACCCACATTCTGCGTGAACCCAGTAGAGCCAGCAACGAGACCCCAGATCGCCACTACTGTCGGCAGATATATCCTCGGCTTGAAGATCGACAACATCATATTACTTGGTATCATCATGCTGATATATCCAGGCCACACGGCCATGACAGCAGTCTGATACTGGACACCAGTCAAGCCAAGGTCTTCCTCGAGTCCGCCCAGTCGAGCATTTGCGATTGCGTTTCGATCAAGGATATTGAGGATGAAGAGCAAGATTAGAATGGGCAGCATTCGCAGATCGAGGCGTCGGACGAGCTTCTTTTCCATGGCGGCGAGTTCATCCCGCGAGAAACCACGAAGAATCTCTGGTCTGGTGTCGAAGACATCTTCGTCGTTCAGAGCGTCGAGCTCGAGGACTTTAGTGTCGTCAACTTTTTCTAGGGATGGTTTGTGCATTTTGGCAGAGATAAGAGTGCTTGGACGGCTTTCAACAAAAGGATAGCAGAACCAGTCTTGTTATATGTACTTCACCAGTTTGCAGTCCGGCTTTCTTCCATAAAATACAGCCCCACGGGGGCCCCAGCCGTGCGTAGCGAGTATCGCTTGCCATGAGATTCATCACAGCTGGATGGATCCGGGTATCAAGAGGCATGACTAGCAGTGTTCATACCAAGCCTCGCCGTTCTTTTGGTCACAGACATGATTGGATCGCATGATGAGCCCGGGGCTTCAGCGATTCTGATTGGCCAAAGAGAGTCGGTCAGGATGGTCAAAGACGCTTGGCATACCAGGTTATGCATCGGCATGCACGCCGAAGTGCTATACGTGCTTGTATTTTTGATTGTCAGTTAGTGCACGTACGGAGTTAGTCAAACCAAACCTGCCAACATTAGCTCCAGCATATAAACTCGCAAGGCAAATGCTTGAAGGAATGAACCAAGTAAGAGGGTGAACGAAATGGTATAGGGAACATTTTCGTCATTCAAGATGGATTTGCAGCTCGTGCTGGCATGCTGAGTCTCTTGATGCTGTTTCAAAGTGCTGCAATAAGCAAATGCTGGTAGGAGGAGACATCCCTCGATAGCTACAGCAAGCTTGCCTTGTTTCTGCCTCGAACTCCTGCTCAAGATCACCAAACGCCGTTCCTCCAAGACACAGTCGAGCTCTTGGCATATACGAAGTATTCCTCGACACGTCAGACTCACGTATAGCACATATATAGCAGAGTAATTAGTTGTATAGTACAGGTATCTCAGTGTCAGCCGCCATACTTTCATCGATTCTCAAGCACCTCGAAGATTCCTTCCAACACGATAGGTGGAGGTGGTGGTGTCTCGCCACGCAGACTTCGGTCAAACAAAGGTGTAGCAGGGCTACTTTTCATGCTGACCGGTGTTCGTGGTGTACCACAAGCAGGTGTGGTAGGCCTTGGCTCAAGCATACCCAAGCCAATACCTTCAATGCTGGCAGCTGAGGCTGATCGTTCTGCCTCGAGGGCCATATCAATCGTTGAAGGATAGCGGCGTATTCTAGCTGAAGTATGTGATACCGTTGGAGATGGCGATGAACTGAAGGACGAAGATGGAGAGAATTTGGATGATGATGGTGACAGTTGTGAAGTGCTGTTATTGTACAGGAACTCTGCTTCTAGCAGGTTGAGCAGATCTGCCACTGTGACTCCAGGAGGCAGGTTGAAGTTCGGTCGTGATATCCTCTTGTATGCAGGGCTTTTTCTTCTGCTTGTGGGTGTCGAGATTTCCACTAGTCTGTCGTCTATATAGTCGGATTGCGTTTGCCGCCACTGCTGCCGTGTCGATGGTGCTCGAAACATTGTTTGTAAGCTCAATCTTAGCTTCTGACTCTTGCTCAATTGACGTTGCATTTTGGGTTGTTGCATATTCATTCTAGCAGCACTCAGAGATTGAGAAGGATCATCTGATTCGATGGCAGAGATTGCTTGAGATACGGCCATATTCTGTGTTGCAGTATTGTTCATCTCTTGTATTAGATACTGTAATTGTGTCTCGTCGAAATCTGCCAGCAGATCGTAGAGACTGCACAGGGAGGACCGGCTCTGATGATGTGATTGAGGATCAAAAGAAGTGTGGGATGGAGTAGAGATGTCGGCGTGAAGAGGTGACATTGTTGATGTTTCCATTTTCGACAGATCTGAGACCAGGTAGCTATTTCGATCTTGTCTGAGGTTGCTTGGACGTGTCGGCTCTGTGTCTACAGTGGAGTTGTGCAAGGTATTGTTGAGGACAGGCACAGCAGCAGAAAATGTGGAATTGCTTAGGTATGAAGAATGAGTGGAAGGGATGTGCTTGCTAAATTCCGTTCACAACGGGACCAAAAACCGACGCTGCTCAAATTGAGAGAGTGAAACAAGGCGTGGATGTCTTGGATGAGCAGCAATGCGAGCAGATGTAGTTCTTGTGAAACACAAATGCAACTTCCTCCTCGAACGCCAGACACAAAGCAAGAGCTAGCGACGCAAGATCATGCTCGCTATGCAAGGTACACAAAGTGCAAGAACGAGTGATATGAACTCCTTCATTTCGGGCCAACCGTGGACGTCAGGAAGTCTAGAGAAAAGTGCCATGGATAAGCATCTGGTACCACTAGTCTGTGGGTCTGTGGCCCTGGACTAGTGATGAGAGTTCCGACTAAGCCTGGACAGTCCAGGTGATACAGGGCCAGGGTGACCTAGCAGGGGCTTGAGGAGCTGAGTCTCCGTGATGATTGGCGTCGTCGTTAGTCTGAAGATCTGCCTGGAAAGCCGTTTAAAAACTAGAGGCGTTCCTGTCTGTTTCGACGCGATTTCGCGAAGCCGTCAGCAACGACAATCGTCGTGCATCACCTCCTTGGATCAAACTCTGTTTGAGCTGCTGCATCTCAAGACAGTCAAAAACGACGAGAGTGTGTGTCTTGCCTCGAAACTTCGCAGCTGCAGTTGACCGATGTCAGCATGCGCGAGCGCGCCTGCCTCGACATACGGCAGGTACCACCAAGTCTAAAGGACGCGTCTGCTTTTCATGTACAAGTTCGTGCCTGCCAGATATCAAAGCTTGTACCAACAACACAATCTGGCACCGCGTGACAACAAACTTTAATCATGTCTCGAATCTTAAACACTTCACTTCCTTGCTCAACACGATCCAAGCTTGGAATTGCAGCAGCTTTCGTACGGCAGCTCCTGATCGCTAGTCACACATGGAGAATACAACGCTGCGCAAGTTTCAAGAGATCACTAGCTTCGGCTCGTGTCCGCATGTTCAGGTAGGCACGAACTATCATAGTACTAAATCTTTTCGGCTACTAAATCTGAGAACTACCGGCAGACATTATTGATTTACTTCACTGCTACAGTCTTCGTCACGTATTGATCATGGTGATGCAGATTCTGTTTGCTACGGATTAGGCGATGTATCGCTCCTCGGAAGCATCATGAAGATCCGCCGTCTGCCATTATGTTGTGTGACTGACCCTGTGCTAGGTCACAGCAAGTTATCGCACCTGTTGTGGTTCCCAGGTCAACCCGTGTCTGTGCCTTCGACAAAAGAGCTTCACATATCACAGAACGTGCCAGCTGACAGATGCTGTGGTACGATCACTTGCTTCGTGCAACTGAAGCTATAGGTCATGCATGTTCTTTGACGTACACAAGCTTGATTCAACGGAGTTATCTTTGCCATCTGATACTACTGACAGTGTGCCGTCTGAGATCAGTGGGCCATATTGCAATACATTTTGTATTCTTCGAGCCGATGCTCAAATTGTACCTTTCCCCTTTTTAAACCCTTCAATCTATGTCTATAATTTCCAGACCAGATGCCCAATATGTTGAACGCCAGTCGCTATGCTTTTTAGTGAACGCTCAGTACTCCAGTAATTCAATGCATCAACTTTCATCGTCAGACTCTTTATCTTCTCCTCGTAACTATTACACATCAAAGAGCCAACATTTACTGTTGTTCCACGTCTTTTCCTACATCTGAAGGTCGACGTATAGATACAGACCTGCGCGTCGTAAAGCTTCTTCTCAGACTTTCTCCCCATGCTGAATCATCAAAGCTTTCCATCACACCTAAACCTGTCACTGTGCTGCCCTGCCTGCTGTGGCCGCCAAGAGATGGGGTGGCTGGCGGTGACCTGTCTGATCGCTCACGACCGCCATAATATGATGTATCGACGCCAGATAGATGTCGTGGGGATGCCAGAACACTGGAAGTTGGCGATAGACCCATGGTCGACCGAGCACTAGCAGTCGAGCCTTGCCGTTCTATGTTCGTCTGGATACGAGGTATTTGTGGCGTCACTCTTCGTGGTGATAACGGTGAGGTCTCAGTAAAGTCCCTAGCTACTGCCTCGTCACCAGAATCAGGACTGTCGTCAGGATTCTCCACGAAAATCTCAGGGATGTTCAATTGAGGCGGACCTTCAATTCGTGAATCTCTTCTCGATGCTTTGTGCTTGTTGAATCGCCGCTTCCAGTGCAAGGCATCAAAGAAGCGGATCACGGTATTTCTCTTGATTGTCTCATTGACTCTTTGCAGTCGAGCCCTTCTTCGTAGAAACTCTTCTAGTCGCAAGCTTTTGCTATCACTGATAACATTGTAGTGTGCCAGTATCATCAGGCATGAGGTGAACGATATACCTCTCTCAGAATCGGCAGACAACATCATTTCTTGGTAAAAGATCTCCATTTGCGTTCGTCGAGCTCGAATCTCCTGTACTGGAATCTGGTTTAGCCGGGTGTTCAGCTTCTCCAGGTCTATTCCAGCTACAATGCGGCCTGAGGTGTTCGTATCGCCCATCGCTACTGAGCAATCTTCG
Organism: Pasadenomyces melaninifex; assembly: GCA_022813495.1. Classification (NCBI taxonomy): domain Eukaryota; kingdom Fungi; phylum Ascomycota; class Dothideomycetes; genus Pasadenomyces; species Pasadenomyces melaninifex. The sequence continues at coordinate 44,801 of JAKLMI010000051.1, read as the reverse complement.
ATCAGATTTCTGACTGTAAAGTCACCGTCGTAAATTCGCATCTGAAAGACCCCAGACAATTCTCCCAAAAGTCTCGGAAAAGCCTCCTTCGAAATGTATCCTGTACCTCTAGGATCAAATTCAGCCCATGCTTGCTTGAATCTGCGAATCTCGTCTCTGCTCACTTTCGCCAGATCTCCACTTCTTTGGTAGACGTAGGAGAAACTCTCGAAGACGAGAGACACGAACAAAGACACGAAAATGTACATGCTGATAATGTTCCAGGATACGAACAAGCCACGCGCCCAGCCCTCACTTCCACAGTCAGTGTCGAAGAACGTTGAACCTATCACACAGAACGGTGGCTGTATTTGCGCGAAATCCTCCATCAGAGAGTTCCATCCTTCTCCAATGCTCATCCGGAAAAGCAGAATCAACGCCTTTGGTACGTTGCGAAAGTTCACATTGCCACTTTCGTTCTCCCCGAATCTTGTTAAGGAAAATGCCTGTGTCATGGCAATGGCAAAAACCAGGAAGAGAACGAACCACGTCGCCAACAGGTTCGCAATCAGCGGCAAGGACGCTGCTGCAGTCTTGAAGAGCTGGTCGAGCTGATTGTTCCTCGGTATCAGCAAGAATAGAATCGAAACCAGGAACAACTTATGTAGCTGGTCGATGTAGCGGTTGTGAATGCTGCCAAGTGCCATAAGAGACGTTACGAATGCACCACCAACAGCTGGAACAGAGAACAAGTCCCACGAACTCCGACTGAACCTTATCCATGTCAGCCCAATGATCCTTATGCCTATATTCGCCATGAGCACAAGCGTGAACCCGAGGAAGATAATGTCTCTCAACGTCTCCCACCACTGCGGTTCGGGATAAAACTCGATGACCAGGAGTATTAGATGCAATAGCAGAATCGTTGTGATGAATCGTGGATATTTGCCTCGCTTCTTGGTTGCGATATGATAACACTTCTTTCGAAGCTTCCCAGCCCCTTCCGTCAAAGACTTCTTAGCTGGCGTAATCCGCTTCAGTAGCTTTCTCAATTCTAACCACGATCTTTGATCAGCTGTCAGAAATGCGACACCGGTCTGCTCAGTATAATTACGCATGAAGACGGAGATGAACAACGTCAACACGAAGACCGCTCCAAGCAAGTTGAAGATGATGAAATAGACGGCGTTTCCTTCGTTCGCAAAATCTTGTGGTTGTTGTCCGATACCTGTCACGGCCATGCCACTTTGCAATACCCCTGTCCAACCTTCTTGCGAAACGATCTGAAAAAGGATGAACAACGAACTAGCGAAATCATCGAAGCTGTACTGAGGGTTTGATACTGTATGCGGTGCGAGGACAGGCCAGTTGAAAGGCGTACTGTTGAACTCGTTGACACAATTCGATAAGGCACCAGAGAAGTTTTGATCATTGCATGCTTCAAACCTTCCATTGAACAAATTCACTCCCAGGATTGCGAATGGGATTAACAGACTCATTGACACAAACGCCGCAGAAAGCACTTTGTAGCCTCCAACAACAATGACTGAATGAAATGTTTCTCGGGCAGTATCACTGATGTTCAGCAATCTGAGCGCTCTCAGAGCCTTGAAGGCCCCCACACCTCGCGTAATTGAGTCCTCCTCAATCAAGGTAGTGATGACACTGATCCACAAACTGATGAGCACAACCATGTCGATTAGACCCCAGATGCTCCTGAAGAAGGCATTGGGGGTGTAGAAGAAGCCGTCGGCTATCACTTTGATTAGTGCTTCGCAAGAGAAGAGGATAGCAAACCCCATGTCAGTCCAGACGAGCCAATTGTTATAACGTTCCGATATGCCGAAGTTCTCTCTCTGATATAGCGGAGTTGTGACACACGCGATGACGACCATTGCCACGATGGCGGCGTACGTGAAGAAAGAGAACGCATACCATGCAGGTTTCCAAGGGGCCTTTCCATCGAGTCGCTCAACACCACGTGATGGACCGACGAGATACTGACATGCTTGTCGAATAGGATTCTCTGGTCGGAAAACAAATAACGAGACATTGTAGTTCGGATGTCTATTCAAGTAGGCCCGCTGAAGTTTGCGCCTGTTTTCTGCGCTCGAGGCCACTTGCTTCGCCATAGCTCGGGCATCAAATTCCTCATTCGCGCGGATTGAGATGTGGTGACTGTAGAAGGGATTCGGATCCTTCTTACTATATCCACTGATTTTGGCCCACATCTTGGAGAAGAACCCAGGAGCGACTTTTGCCATCGGCAGATTCGACAGCTGTGTGGACGCTGGCCTGGGCTTCTGGCCTTCTGCTTGCTCTTCTAGAAAGTCCGTGACCACGGCATCTTTCAGCAGTTGTTCCATTGTCGCCCCACCATACTCGAGAGCGTCACGGTGCTTAAATGAGTCTCTGCCTAGCTTGAACATGGATGAAAGAGCAACGTTGCCACCAGCTGTGCCCGACATTTCTTTCTGCTTCAAAAAAGCTTTCATCTGCTGCAGGCGCTTCTCATCCTCGGAAACGTCGAAGCTTTCTTGTATGACAGCAATAAACATGTTGAGAACAATAAGGTTGGCGATGATGAACCACAAAATCAAAAAAATTGCTCCCAGCCAAGCCGTGTCCCATCTGACATCAAATTGTGTGACATTGTATAGAATAGTTGTCCAATTCTCGCTCGAAAATATGATGTACATGCCGATAAAAGAGTTCCAAATGTCGTAAAACTGTATCTGTATGGAAGTGCCAGAAGCATCCTGGGTAGGAATATCGCCTCTGAACATCTGTGAAGCCAATATTGCAGCCAGAAATGTGAAAAGAAACACGAAAATGATTAGGTTCAGAAGACCAATTGCGTTGCCAAAGACAAGCATAATCAGATCTCTTGTGACAGGAACAGCCAGAACGATTCGATATATACGAGCGATTTGAAAGACACTGAGCCAAGCATACGGTACTCCTGAATTGCGTATTGCTGGAATCTGCAGTATACATGTCGTGACTGCTAGAAAGAGATCTATGCAATTCTGGGCTTTTCGAAAAAAGCGGCGGAAATCAACAGCGAGACGAATGATGATCTCGACCAGGAGTAAAAGAGTCACAATCGTCTCTGTCCACATGATCAAGTCTTGTCTCCATTGGCTCATCGACGCACTTCTGAAGCACATCACAATGATGTCCACAGCAATGAGCGCAATCCAGAAAAGCCTTGTCTTTGCAAAAAGAGTCTTGAGCCTCGACGGGCGATGTGGACTCTGCGCCTCGTCATCGTCGACTGGCTCAGGCTCGTGTGTTGTGAAAGCGCTCTGTCTGCTCTCCTCGCGAATGATCTGGAAGCAGGAGGTAATGACCGCAATCAGCAAGTTGACCAGCCACAAGCTGAGAACAACTATGCCGAAGGCAAAGAAGATTGCTGTAACGAGGTAGTCTGAGTCTGTCAGGTAGTACATCAGATCGCTCCAAGTGTTTGAAGAGATTATGACGAAGACGAGCTCCATCGACTGCACTATATTGTCAAAACTCACAGTATTGTTGTACGGATTGGAACCGGTATCGACGCACAGTGAGTTAATAGGACAGAGGAAGCCTTTCGCACTATTTGTGCCATAACTCCCATCAGCATTGAGCCAGGGCATCTGAGAGCCATTCGCGGCAAGGTAGCCACCACAGAATTGTATATTCTCTGGAGCCAAATTCTGTGTATAGTTCTGTCCGGACCCGTCATCTCCAACCCAGACACAAGTCCTTCGCAAACTCGACTTGAAGCTTTGTACGCCGACTATGCCGAAAATGAGCCAGAAGAAGCCGATCAAAAATGCTACATTGACAAGTAGGGGTGCTGCCTTCTTCAAACTTCGCAAGATGATGCTCGTACCGCCTGTAAGTCCTAGGAGACGAAGAAGTCGCAAACAGCTTAACATATTAAAAATGTAGACATGGTAGCGTGTATCAACCTGTCCGAGTTGCATGGCGAATGATATCCAGTAAGACACAACAGCGATGAAGTCCAGCCGATTAAACGAATGGCGTAGAAAAGCTCGTCTGGCCAAACGTGCTCTTGCTTTTTGTCTCGTCGAACCAGAATTTTGCTCATCTGGCAGACCAGTAAAGGCCCGTACGATCGAGGGCTGAAAATCAACGCTTGCTCTTCTCTCGATCTTGTCGTTCGCCTTGTCATCATACATCGAGAAATATGAAGCAATTTTAGCCCGTACACCAGCCCTGAAGCCCCTGGTTCTGTCCAATGTGGTATAGTCCGCAGCATTGAAGATGAAGCCGGAAACAATAATCCTTGCAATTACCTCCAAAGTGTATATGCCAAACAGGGCCAAAATGGCATAATCGAACAACGAATTTCCCCATTGTCGAAAACGTGTATCCATATATTGCGCGTTAGAAGCAGCGTTCACGGCAAGCAAAACTGCCTGTGCGAGGATGAGGATCAGGATGATCGGTTCAGTGGCAGGATGTACAAGCACCTCAAGCAGCCATTTCCTCAGCCTATTTTCTGGTCCGAACAAACCAAGAGTCTTTCCTTTGAGCGGGTTTTGACGCCTAGCTGGCCGAGGTGCAAGGAAAGATGGTGGCGTATCGGCAAAGGAGGATTTCTCGGACGTCGAGGCAGGCTCATCTGGCTGGTGTTCTGAAGTTTCGAGTCCTGTATCAGGATCCTCCGAGTCTTGTTGAGCAGTGCTCCTTTGTCGTGCACGGCGAATGGTTGACTTTCGCCTCATGTTCTGTTCGACCATGTCGGAGTCGTTGCTAATGTTGACCACGCGCTCTGACATGCCTCTTAGCATAGACCCGGCTCTTGCCAGTGGTGAAGGAGAGGGTGATCGACTACTGGAGGGTCGTCGTCCTTCTGAAGATAAGCGCAATATACCGCTGCTATAGCTGGCTTTTCGCGATACCCCTGCATCTGCATTGATTCCAGGTAGATCATCACCAAGATGTGAGCCTCGAGGACTGCGCGATGGCATAGGTGTCGTGTCAAGAAACTGGACGCTACTTCTCTTCGACCGTCTGTCATGACGCTGACCTGCATTAGATGGTGAAGACCTCATGGCGGACCGAGGCTCACGCGAATTAGTTAAGGGTGTGAGATCGTCGTCGTCTTGTGGCGATAAAACAGCAAGATTGGCAGTTTGTTGGCCACTAAAATTCTTCCCAAATGGCGCGGCGTTGTTGTCGTCCAAGAAAGAGCTTGGTCCGTCGAATGATAACCCGATATGAGCATTTGCGAACGCACGAACATCTTCTGGTGAATCGAGCAGGTCGTTGTAAGCTGGTGGTACTTCTGCGCGTGCTTCGATAGGCGAGTCCGTCGTTAGTGGTTGATATTGTCTGCGTGCCAATAACGACGGCGTCCGACCATGGCCAATACTGAATCTACTAGGGTGAAGATTGCGCGACTGCTGCCTCGAATGCGTGGTAGCGGCATCTTGAGGTCTGGGTAGATTCTGAAGAGGTATAGAATGGGAGGCAGGCGCATCTGGCGAAGGACTACGGCGGGAAGTCATGGCTGTTTCGTGCTTGCCGTCCCTGCGGCAAGATCATTTTGCTGCTTCAGCATCGGCCCATTCTTACACCATGCGCTTCAGCACATTGACCACAATATCTGCACTTCCTTCCAAGTCGTTGTAAATCTTTGTTATTCAGCCGAGAATTGTCGCGTAACTAGATTAACGTGAAGCGAGTGCGAAGAACTTGATTTCAGGTAGCGATCGTGAGGACGTGGCGTCGTGAGAGTTACTAAACAATACAATGTGCTAGAAAATAACCGATAGTAGAATAATAATAATCAGAGCCAACATCATTCTCGCAGCACACGCAGCAACCTCAGCGTCAGCAGCACATGCGAAACATTGCGGCCCCAGTGGATCCAGCTCAACCCTTATTCCCTGCACCAAGCCGCCTAAACGTCAGGGTCAGAACGCCAAACCCTTTCTGCTGGGTGTTACGTTCTAGGCGGATCGTATAGAATAGTAGCACAGGTGGGGGCCGCAGCATGTACTGTATGTTTTATTGTTCTTTCGCAATCATGCAACAACGTACCATCAATTGGGATCTGGTTGTCACCATCGTAGGCAGAATTCGATATTGCGAATGAAAGTCTTTCTACCTATTGCTTTGGATTCAGCAGCGCCAGCATCGAGAGCTGAAATCACAGCGGTTCCGTTGCCGTTTCCCAGTAGAGTACGAACGTCCAGCAGATGTAGAAAGTACCATCACTTTGCATCGCGGGAATATACCCAGACACGATTGCCGAGTGTCGATGCATCACGAAAGAGTCTGCTGTCACGTTTCTGATCGCCAAACTTAGTCTATCTGCATCTTTTCGTCCTTGTCATCCTTTTCGCCCCCATCATTCGCGGTATTCTTCACACCATTGAGGAACGCTTCAACAGCATCACCACCTCCGAGTGGAACACCACCTCTTCTCATATATCCACCATTCTGTATTGGGACATTCAAAGCTTCTCCTATGCTAGGAAGACCGCCGTCACGAAGAGCGATGGTCAAGCTAGCCAAGCTTTGAGAAAACTGCGGCGACCTCAGGACTCGCTTGATCAGATTCTTTTTCTCGACCAAGCTGAGAACTGGAGCCGCTGAATCATCCTCATCCTCTCTGCTTAACGTTGCTAGATTTGGTGGCAGGTACTGCATGATACGATCAAGCGTCTCTTTCGAAGCTGTGTCTATCCACGAGACTGTCGTCGCTGGTGTTAGCAGATCTTGTAATGTGGTGAATAGTTTCTGTTGCTGGGGTTGCTGTCTATTATTGGATGATCCGGGCATAGAATTGATAAAGTTCTGAATTATAGCCTGTGCATCCATATTTTGACCAGATCTGCGTGGGCGTTAGTACGCGTACACAAATGCAGTACCGTATGCCACATACTGGCAGGACCTACGCTCTTCCACCGTCAGCACCACCTTCTCGTGCGTCTTCACCCTCATCTCTGATATCGCCGTGCTGACCGTGTCCCTCCACATCCTCCATATTCTCATCTTCGTCTTCGTATGGCTGGTGACCAGCCCGCATTTCAGAGACAGCCTGCTGCATATCTACTTCTTCGCCCTGTAGCAAGTTATTCACCACTTCTCCAATCTTGAGATCTCTTTGGCTGAAGTGAGCAGGGTCATTGCTCGTTGACTGAGACTTTGACTGTAGCCAGAACAAGTGTCTCTCAGAACTCGAAGAAAACTTGAGCACGAATATCCGACCACTGACTCGGGTATTCTTGTAAGGGACGAACGTGCCATCAGTCGGAACCATAATCAAGTCCAGTGCAGGCTCATCGAGACCGACGTCCCGCGGACGCCAGCAAAAATGTAACAATTCATCTTCGGACGAGTACAGGTAGATATAGCCAGGTGTCGGTTGTGGTCTGACTTTGCCTGTTGTTTCCTATGGAGAATGTTCAGCAAATCTACCATATATACGGACTGGAAGGACTCACGTCCAGCTCACACTGACCGGCTTTGAAAGTGATCAGAGGCTCGATAGACATTGTGTGTATCTCCTGACAACTACAACAGCGATACGAGAGGTCGAAGGGGATTGCTTTACAAGTGGCTACCAAAAGCTCGTGCAACTCAGGTCAGGAATCAATCTACAAGCAATTACGTAGGACTCGCGCCTGTGTCGCGACTTCCCACGGGGTGAAATTGATGCCTCGGGCAGCACTCGGCGGACTTACTCCATGGGCACCTGCGCTTTTCGGAAATCTAGTGCCAAGAATTTCACACATGCCGACCCGGCTCGACGTTGACCACAGTACTCGTCATCCACAACATAGGTCAATTACCTGGCTCGTCCTCAGTACCACCACTGTGAGGACTATCTAGCTTGCCCGAACAACCGTCAAGATGTCCTCCGCCGACGCCAAACCACAGACGAAGAAGTTTGGCAAAGGCGAACGATCTGTCCCTCACCACAGCGAGAAGGCTTCTCGGTTCTACCCAGCATACGACGAGCCACAGCCACGAAAGGTGTGTATAGATCGCGCAGATGTCTATGCGCAAGCATTTGTGTAACGTGTTTACTGACTGTACGTCAGGCCCGCAAGTCAATCAAGCCAACCAAGTACAGAGAGTCACTGCAACCTGGTGCAGTGCTTATCCTGTTAGCTGGCCGATTCCGTGGCAAGCGAGTTGTTCTTCTCAAGCATCTTGAACAAGGTGCTCTCCTGGTGACCGGTCCATTCAAGGTCAATGGCGTGCCGTTGAGACGGGTGAATTCACGATACGTGATAGCAACATCGACCAAGATTGACCTGAGTGGCATTGACAGCTCAACGCTAGACAAGGTCTCTAAGCCAGAGTACTTTGTACGTGAAAAGAAGAGCAAGTCCGAGAAGGGTGAAGAGGCATTCTTCAAGCAGGGCGAGAAACCAGAGGTAATTATTCCGAGGAAACGAGCAAGCAGTAAATACTGACACAAGCACAGGCCAAGAAGCCAACCTCTGCACGAGCCTCTGACCAAAAATCCGTCGATAAGCCGATCCTCGCTGCTATTAAGAAACAGGATATGCTTGCAAGCTATTTGGCTTCCAACTTCAGCCTCAGACATGGACAGCGACCACATGAAATGAAGTTTTAAGTTTTGCTGTATTTCAAAGGCGCTTTGTCGTGGAAGGAGATGCGTCATTTAACACTTTAGACAATCAGGGCCGATTGAGTGCAGACCGGGGTTCGTATACCATTCTCGAGGACGAGATGTTTCGATGAAGAGAATGCTTAGCAGCACGCCATAAGACGCGGAGCCGTATTGCAGCGGCGACGTTGGGAAGCTGCCACTACATCAAGTAGGGCAGAAGTGGCCTTCCCCATACAAGCCTTGGCACTTGAGCTTGAATCAATCAATGTCAATGACAAATTTACACGTTCAAAGAGTTGAAATTGAAGTCGCATATGAGTGCTGGTGTGCCTGCTTGAAAGTGCTAACAGTGGCAGATATTCGATGCGCATAAGAGACAAAAAAGAGAATGAACGCGCTACCACGAATAACTGTCAGAAATGAACAAGACAATGACATACAATGTGCGCGCAACGATCATGCATCGCAAGATGGCTATCAATCCGAATCACTATCATTCCGAGTCCTTCTTGTCCTTCGTCGACCTTGCCCGCCTGGCGAAGCACTTCCGTTCTTACCACCAGCGGCACGTTTTACCTGCGATACGCTCTTGTTTGCGCGTCGAACAACTTTGCCTGACACATCAGCTTCGTTGTACTCTTCCGCGATATCGTCAACAGCATCACTATCACCAATGACGGTACCCATCACCCAGTCGGTCAGTCCCCACGTTCCGTAATTGCCATTCCTGGAGAAACAGTGCATCTCGTTCCTGTGCGCTATACCGCCAAGAATGAAATTTGTGGGCAGTCTTGCATAGCCCGAATGTGTAAATGTTTCCTCAAGACTGATGATTGCCAGATATAACATAAAGGTCAGAGCGTGAAACCGCCAGAACATTGCTGGCAGGTACATTGGCAAGAACGATTTCATCATATAGGTAAGCGGATGGTCGTACGATGGACTTAGCGGAAATGGGACTTTGACCGCCTTGTGGTACCAGGTTCGATGTAGACTCGTCAGGTCACGGACGATCGCATTTGATGGGCCGCCATGCAGCAGGTAACGGCTAATAACCCAGGTCAACGCATCCCTGGCGACCAGTCCCTTTAACACATCCTTGACTATGCCCCATGGAAGCGGCAATGTGGTCGTCACTTTCAGCGCAGCAGTCCTGCCAAGCTGGATGGTTAATAACCACTCCACGGCTCCTTGTGCAAGCACGCCAAGAAGCACATTCAGCAAGCTAAACCCTATCACTTTGGCAAACCTGAAGATGCTTTTGCGTCTCATGTCTTTCAGAGGCAGCGCATCCTCACCCTGCACCTTGAGGCTCGAGCTCAATCCGGGAAAAGTGATATCTGCAGCCAGCATAGCCGCGCTTGGCAGAACGTAGAATAGCATGCGGACAGCTAGGCTGCCAACCACTTCCACTCGCAGTGGATCATGCGACAGGACCAGTGTACTCCATGTCAGGTAGAAGAATAGCAGGTTGAGACTGGTGCTATAACTCGTCATGGTCGGGATGAGCAAAAATGACAGAAATGGTAGGCCAAGTACAGCATTAAGAGCTGACCACGTGCTTGTAAAAGGACCAAGGAGCTTCTCGAGCGCACTGCGCGCGACTGATGGTGGTGGACATGCTATCGCACTTGGTATGTACGAATTGATTGAGCTTGGCAGATAGCATGACGGATTGAAGTCAGATAGAGCTACCATGTTGACGGTCAGAAAAGGTCTATGGCCACCAAGTAAGTGGCATGCTGTATGAACATGTTCGAGAAACCGTTTCTACCTGGTAGACGAAACGCCTGTCGAGTAGTAAAGTCGCGCTAAAAACAGGTTGTTGACACGACTGGCGCTTCGCTACGATCTTCTCAAAGGCATCGAGTCACTCGATTGGTAGCTGGCTGGATATACGTCATATACTGCGCTTTATTGTTTGACAGCTCTACCGTAGCCGCGAGTCGAGCAGTCCAAAGAAGCACTTTCTTCGGGTCAATCGATGAGGCTGCGATGTCCTTATGTTGATGATCGCGCATAAACTTCAGCTCAAATAATGATAAACGTGGAACCGCAGTGTATACACCTTATGTCTCGCATCGCTGAGCTCAGGCCAGATCTTGTTAAGATGAATTCATCAGCTGGCAATGGTGCTCAAGATGCCAGACGTTTCAAGTCGTGCAGGGTGCCGAATCTTTTCGATGCTTAAATTGCATTTCGACCAAGACTTTTTATTCCCACCACCACAACTCGTCAGGTCAGTCCAAGGACAGCACCTTCCGCCACTGAATCACACTTCTTCAAGGCAGCTCCTGCCTCTTCTCATAATGTTGTGTCAAGTAATCGTTTGTCTGTGACGGCCCGGTCAATCTTCAACTCCTTAAAAGTGCACACTGACTTTAGCAATGGCTAATCGTCCATCTTTCTCGTATGCGGCTATGGCGCAGCATGCTTCATTTGAGCATGAGCGCTTGAAATTGTCCGACAGATCCATACGCCTGTTTCAGGTCCAGCGTGGTGGTAAAGACGAACCCATCAGTCTACGCATGACACAATTCTCAGCTGTTCGTCAACCAAAGTACAAGGCTGTATCTTATACTTGGGGCTCAAGCGCGAATCCCAAACAAATACTCGTCAATGGTAAGGCTTTCCCTCTACACGTGAACCTGTGGAATCTACTCTATCACCTGAGACTGTTCGGCGAGACCTCTTTCATATGGGCAGATGCGCTTTGCATCAATCAATTGAATCTGAAAGAGCGGAACTTTCACGTCCAACTAATGGGTAAGATCTATCAAAGAGCTGAATCAGTCATTGTATGGCTTGGTCTTCCCTCCCCGGAACGAATCGAGATCCGCGCCATGGATTTCATCAAAGAGATCGCAATGGTTCGCAAGCAGTATTCCGACACGATGTTTCTCAAGAGCTACTCCAAGCCCGAGTTGCATCATCGCTGGGAGAACCTCGAAAGATTTACAGACCACTACTACTGGCATAGAACATGGATCATTCAGGAATTTCTATTCGCTCCAGCTCTTGAGGTTTTCTCGGGCAAAGAGAAACTGGATTGGAACGACTTTGAAAATCTGGTGGATTTCCTTCGACATGAGCCAGTTCTGGCGACTCGACCAGTGATTGCTAAGATCTTGCAAAGTCGCACAACTCGATTGACCTTCAGACGCAAAGCAGGTAGCATAACGAATCTCCATGAACTTCTTCGAGAGTATGCAGACTCAACGTGTACGGAACGCAGGGACAAGATCTATGGTGTGCTGGGACTTGCTTCGGACTGCTTAGAAGACCCTGAAACAGGAGAAGCATCTGGTGTCAAGCCCGACTACGAGAAGCATATAATAGACGTCTTCCTTGACGCACTCAATTGCATCCATGCATCACTTCCGTTAAATACTGTCTTGCCAGCTGCGACTCTGCTTATTCTCCGGGCATTACATATACAGCATGGCGACCTTGCCGATTACTTGACAAAAGTCGAAATCCCCGCATACATTCGACCACGTCTGATCGTCACACCGACATACGTTTCACCGATTCTTGCCACTTTCAGATGGACGAATGCCCACGACCTCGAAAGACAATTACTCGCATATGACTGGGGCGAACACATCGGCTACGAGGTCAAACGAGTGCCATCAAAGACTCTTATGCCGAATGGCTCAAAAGTGCCCAGACTGCGACGTCTCTCCTCAAATTCCCGTCCAATACACGCAGATCTGCCCGGAGACTTCGTCTCAAACGCTGTCTATGTGGCGAATATCTCCGCTTCGCTTGCTAATTTGCACAATTATCCGTGCAACCACGATCTGGAGCTTCCCCTGGAGTTCATACCTCTCCATGTCGAAGACAAGAGGACGTTTGGTAACTCAGAGCTGGCTAAACCTCCTTGCGTTCTCGAGCAGCATCCGAATGGGGAAGCGCTGCGACTAGGCTTCGCTTGCACGAACGTTCAACGTGGTGACCTGATTATGCAGTTTGCGGGGCTGTCGCAATCTGTGGTCGTACGGCAGACTGGGCTCGACCTCATGCTACTGGGAAAGTCAATGATGGTGAACAATGCTGGTATTAAGCACGAAGAGCCGGTCGACCCTGTATGTGCTCCGGAAACACTGACCTCGCACTGCTTGTGTAGACACAATCCGGACAATTTGCAGCTGGACACCGATCCACTATCGCTGGCAGAACTTCTCACGGATCCCTGACCCAGAGCTAGCAGGCAAAGCAAAACCAGTGCACATGTGAAAGAGAGTGAAATGACTTGCTTGAATTACCCACTGCTTGTGCTAGGCGCTCAAGGCCTGAAATCAGGTACTAGAGGATGCCTAAAGCGCCTATAAGCAAATTATAGGCGCCCCAATGAGCGGTACTCTCTTCCTGTATTGACTCCTGTAAGGACTTTCAACAGGAAAATCTAGGGAGTTAACGTCTTGATTCAGAGTTCAAATATGGACATATCTAGTTCGCTATCTCGCTGATGGTTGAAGACGACACAGTCACGATGACTACGACTATGATCTAGTCATCGTACGGTCTACTTATGCACAGGACTGCTAGGTGGACTGGCACCACTCATCGTGATATGAGCCTCACTACTAGCTTGTCGGCCCATAAAGCTCGGTGTCGGTTGCCATCCTGAGTTGTAAGCATGCAGTCCTGGTCGTCCTTGACTATCGTAACTTGGTTGCGATGCAACCGGATGTGAGCCAGAATCTAGCTCACTAACATGCTCCCTGGGTGGGTCGCTTGCGGGATCTCTAAGCTGGCCTGCTGCACGATTGAACAATGAGTAGGAATTACCGGTAGGCTGAGATGGCTCAGCATGCTGAATTGGTGGTTGAGCAGGCGCAGTGTAGGCATTTTCATCTGCGAAAGGGTTGTCTGAGACGTCATAGTCCTTTGTCGCTGACTCTGATCGAGTGTGACCTACGGTACGCTGTGGGGAGACAGGTGATTCTGGCTGATAGGGCTCGGTGTAGTCCTGCCTTTTCTGTGGAGGGGGTCCAGGTGGTGGCATGAATGAATGTTCTTCGTGCTCAACAGGGCTGATGATGGTACCAGCGTTCTTGGTGTATGGATCCTCGGACTCATACCTGTTGTAGTTGTGTTGCTGTGGCTGCTGATACGGTTGCTGGTATGACTGTTGAACTGGGGCGTTCGGTTGCTGGTATGAGTGTTGCAAAGGCGCGTCAGGCTGTTGGTATACTGACTGTTGCTGGCGTGGAGGCTGCTGAGGCGGCAAAGAGTTCTGCAAAGATGTCGTGGAGAATGGATCCTGCGGAGTTGGCTGTGGTGCGGGTGAATTACCAGCTGATGCTTGACCCATGGCTCGACGTGCCTGAAGAAGTGCTCGTTGATGTTTCGTCATAGAGATACTAAGCTGTTCGCTCGTCTCGATAAGCGTGAGCATGGTATGTTCATCTGGCGCAGGGTTTTCGCACGCCATATACTGCTGAATGCTTCTATGCGCCTGTCGAGCTCTCTCAGCGAACTCCTTGATCAGCTCGTTGTTGATAAGCTCGTTTGGAGGAGTTGATTGGCACATTTGTACAAGCAATCTGGCACTCGTCTTGGCTTCTTCTATACGTGCTACAAGCTCGTCTGGTTGCGGCAGACCTCTCGGTGGTCGTGCTTCGTATCGATGTTGCGAGTAACCTTGACTATGCGAGCGGCCCTGGTGATTGTGAGTATAGTCATGACTAACGATAGCTGTACCATCCGCGCCTACACTTGAAGAGTACATGCGTGCGCCCATGCCCTTCTCCTTCCGCCACACCTCCATGAGTGGCATCAGACTGTCATTGCTACTCAGCTTTTCTGCCTCAAAGTAGTCCAATGTCTCTCTTGTGATCTGCTGTACGCTCGAATCCTTGCACTCTCTCAGTAGAGCTTTCATCGTGGAATTGAAGCTCTTATCAAAGTTCTGCGTGAAATTTCGACCTGGGTTGTCCGTGAGGATGCGCATAAGCATGATCGCATTGTACTGGGCATATCCTCGATCGAAGTTCTGCTTGGAGAGGTATCGCTGGACGGTGAGTGCAGCTTCTCGAGCAGCCGATGGACTCGACTCGCACGCATCAACAATAGCTGGCAGATGCAGATACTCATCGCCAGCACTGTGCGATCCAGGTGCACCAGCTTCACAAAATGCTACCGACTCTCGGACCACGACTGCTTCTGGATGGTCGCCTTGAGGCAGCGACTGCTGGATTGGTGCGCCATTGCGATTGTCACTGCTCTTCGATCGACCACCAGCCGTACTCTTCTGCTTGATCGACCCTATAAATTTCTTCATACTTCCTTTGCTCATAGTGGAAGAAGATCTGCCTGCGATGGTGGGCGATATGCTTGATTACTTATGCCGACCAGGGTCTAGCCCGGCTCTCTTAGCGTGCAGCACAGCGGCAGCTTCCCTAACTGGAGCCCCAACTCTGGTTCTCGAAGCTCGAGATGCTTCAAGGTTTCAGATGCAAGGTTTCAAGTGCAAAGCAATTTCAAGATCTATATCGAGTCTACGAGACGAAGTACGGTCGCGATTGGCCTTATGTTATGCTGACATTGATGGCGATGGCAGCGTCATCGTCTGATGAGGCATTACTCGGCGCATACGAAGCAGCCTACTAATCGGTTCTTGGCAAGTTGTACACCATCTCAAATCAGCACGGAACGCGAATGCACCGAGGCAGTGCATCAGGCGATACTTCATGAGCAGCCTGAGCTGAGCTTGCGATTAAAAGTTCACCGAACTACGGAAGGGACACTTTGTGCTGCGAATCCTATTTCATTTGCAAGAGCATTCCTACGCAAGGTAGCAAATGGACTATGTTGACCAGCTTAAAACTTGTACACGAGAGTCTTTAAGGATCATCTCATGCCCCGAGCGTAATCTGACAGCTGCGACGCCTGAAAGTCAAAACTTCAGATCTAGGCCGTGGCACATGACAGAAGCACGATGACATGCCAAGAGTTGAAGCTCATCGTGAATCCAATACAGGTAATTTTTGACTTTCATTCATGCGCAATGGCATTTGACACAAGAAGGATTTCACATACTAGGTGATCAAGCTTTGTTTCATGTGTTGTGTTACCGATCTAGGCTGGATTTTGATACTGCTTTCATGTATCTCCTTTGTCTTTCTGTGCTTCCTGCATAGCGATTGCCTGTAGCTCAGCCCGACACCTCTCGCAATTACAATCGAAAAAGTAGCCTTCTTTCAATTTCTTCTGGCGTTGCATCACGTCCAAGTTGACGTCAACATAGCTCGTGGTTAGCTCATCTCCAGCTCTGATGGGTTTGGCAGCAGCGACACGCTTCATCCCTGCAGTATAGGCCATGTTCGCATTGCAATCGTGGTTGGCTCGAGACAATAGTGGAAAGACTTGAAATCCGACCTGTTTATTATCACTCGCGAAAAGTCCAAAACAATTGGTGTTGATTACATCAAAGAGCCTTCGGATGACACTCAAGTCGATCCCAGTTTGACTTGCGTCTTTGATCACTTGAGCAGCCACACCAAGCCTGAAGCGTTTCGGTGAACTGTAGTTGCTGGCGTCATTCGCATGTAAGCCTATAACGTCATCCCAAAATCTTGGTATCAGACCAGCATCCTTTAGACTGACCAGGCGAAGGATTGCTAGCATGTCAGTCATACCACTATATCGAAGGTTCGAGTCAACCATGTGATGAAGCCGTTGGAAAGACGAGCATTCTATTTCATGCCTCGTCCTATCTGATGCAGCACAATTTTTGCCGCAGAATCTTACAAAAGGGCAGCCGGAACAAGCAATTGGTTGATCGGCTTCTGTTCTCTTGAAACAGCTATAGCATGTCGTTCTCATACTGCGTTGTTCTGGATCTGGGTTTGTGTATTGATCGTTTAGAGCCATAAAACATGACGGTGGATTGAGATCAAGAATCGTAGCGCCATGTGCATAATCTTGTAAAGCAAAGAGTCCTAAGTCGTGATTTGATAGTCGCACTTCGGGGAGTGGCTCAAGATTAGTTGAGCTCATCGATTTTGCTGACGGGGCTGGAGATTGAGCTGTGCAAAGAGAATAGCTGCCATCTCTGCAGCTGATATAGAGTAGCAGACTTACTGATGATTGCCTGAACAAGCTCAAAATGTGGAATTATTGTTTAGTCCAATTGTTTCATGATTAGTAGAGTCAAAAAAATGATTGTGCTCGTAAGCACATATGTCGTCTGTCAGGACACAGTGAAGTATGGGTTTGCGCTGTAGAATCAAGCTGCCGGACAGGTTTCCCAAGCAATAGTGACATCTTTGTGAAGGCAAATAGTCATTGGAAGGTCTGCGACTCAGCTGAAGAAGATGGCACGCATCAGTGACAGTAGCTCATCTTTCTGCTCAGATGGCCAAAGTTCTGACCGTCCAAAATTGGAGCTTGTTTCTGCAGGTGGGCTTACCATACTACTGGCAATTGGCTTACAGGGTGTGTGAGCCCAAAAGACGACGATGGGAAGACATGCCTTGCAAAGATGTCGTGTGCATCTGATAGAGCGCAAAAGAGTGTGCTGACATCTCGTATGAGACATAGCGAATGGCATCATACGCAAGGTCTCGAGTTCTCGATCTGCTGAAGCATCCGCCAATTCATGGTAGTCTCCTCCTGTCTCAGGATCCCTATTGAGTTGGTAGTACATCGAGACGTTGCCACGGCTTACCCTGTTGCTTGGAGTTCTTGACGATAAACCAGACCGACAAAGGAAGGATTGTCGACTGAAACAGAAGCCTCAGCAATATCTTCGGTTGGACGAACTCGAATGCCACCTGCACTAAGGACGATTCTACAGGCATATTTTAAGTGTTATTAGGCACTTTATCGCCCAAATTTGACCCTATCCACTGAGCCTCTCAGGCCTAGGCACGTAGGTACGCGTACCTAAGATTTCAATTTCTGCACAAACCTTCACTCTGTATTTACCTACAGGACCCATGTTCGTTGATCTTTGCGAATCAACCTTTGCTATTTGAGCGACAGCGACAGCTGGGGTTTTGTCTTTGATGACTGTGTGAGCGTAATTATGGCTTATGTGCCTCCTGCTTTACGCAAGCAGCAAGACAAAGCTGCTGAAGGTGAGACATCAGCTAATAGTATGGTCCCTGATGCTCGTTCGTCAAAATTGACAAGTGCAATATTGCCATCCATTGACGATATTCAGAAGCACTTCTGGCCGACTCAAGAGACATCAGTCTTGGATCCTTCACAGGCGCCAGCCAATGATGGCAATACATCTAGCGTTGACAAGGAGAGCCAGGAGAAGACCAACGGCGATCTTCCGACAGAAGAACCCAGATCTCGAACAAAAGCACACAGTACTCTCAATAGCACAGAAGAACAACCTGACAGCTTGAGCTATGTACTTCTATTTCATGATGCGGTAAGAAGTCAAGATCAAGGCGGCCTCTGTAGGGCGCTTCTTGTTTTGTACTAGGGCCACTAACTTTGTGCAGCATCCACGCTGGAAGGAGGAAAAGATCATTTATGTTAAGTCAGAGTTGCAGCTGTTACCCACTCAAGTAAAGCCATCAGACAGCGACAGCCAACCACCAAATGAAGCACCAACAGCACCTCTTGCTAACAACATCATGTTCTTCCAACAGGACGTGACATATGGAAGAACCAATGACCGCTTCAAGTTCATTGGCTACCACAAGCTTACGAGAATGGACGTTCTCGAGCCTCAAACTCCTGAGCTTGTTCGAATGCTGGAGCAGAAATGGACTCGCACCAATAGATGGGGCAAATCTAGACAGATTCCACGTAATGCAGTAAGCTGGCAAAAGAGCTTGAGCTACAGATGGGCTGTCTTGAAATTCGAGGAAGACGAAGGAACGAACAAGACTTTAGGAACGCCTCCAATCGAAGTCAGTGAGGAACCACGACGTCGAATGCGAGAAGATAAGGAGAATGTGCAACCACCAAGAAGTGTCAATGACATGCTCAAAGACATGCGACTTGGAAATGACAACGAGATCAGAGACGAAGGTACACGAACTGCAACAGCTACTCGAGCATGGTCAAAATTCCACCAAAGAACTCAGGAGAAGGAGAAGCTCGATCACGAAGCTGGTACGGAGGAGGGAAAAGCAGTTCGGCCTACTGAAGCAAAGTACACATTCGAAGAGACCTTCAGACCAGCTAATGGTGCACATACGGAAAAGGGTTAACAAAAGGATCGTCCGCAATCGGGAAAGATCGTCTAAAAAGATACAACCTGATGCAAACTAACATGCTCGACGACAAACTGGGTCAGAATATGCCACCACAAACAATGCCACATTAAGCGTTCAAACGAGGAACACCGAGAGACGAACTGCATCATCAGACTACAAGCTTAAGCAAGCAAACTGAAACCATCACATGTACTATTATAACAGAAGACGAAAGAGGCTGGTAAACCATAGAAAGACCAGGCTACAGTGCAGTAATGAAACCGAGCTCAATACGTTGTTCGAGAATCGCCTACGGACGTACGATCAATGCGGTGGTACGAGTACGAAAATCATTACAATCAAGAGCTCGTGGAAGATCTCAGCACACAATCTGTGTGGCAGTATCGCGAAGCTCGTTATTCGCTTTCATCACCACTATCGTCGACTTCGACTCTCCCATCGGGCGCTAGTGCTCCTTTACGCCGACTAGATTCCTCATCAACGTCAATATCATCTTCTGCTTGCGCCTCATCCGGATCTTCCTCGGCGTCTTCAAAGACTTCTTCCTCGTCGGATTCGTCAGCAGCATCTTCGTCGACTATATCGTCCTCGACCTGCTCATCATCAGATCTCCGCCTTCCGACATTGAGTTTGATGTTGTTTGTGCCATGTGTTATCGGTCCCGTCGAGCCTTCTGTTACGGTATCATCGTTTGTATCTAACCTCTGTCTTTTCGTCTCATGCTCTTCTCCATCAGCATCAACATCGACGCTGCCCATGGTCGTGTCCCCTGCACCGCTTTCGCGTGCTTTGACACGTTCTCTATATCCTCTTCGCTTCCCGCGCACTTCACTTTCCCAAACCTCGACTTCACGCTCTACACGTCCACCTCGTTTACCATCTTTGCCCATCACACCTAGCTGCATGACCTGATCCATCTCTATTTCTCTCAAGGCTTTCATCACATCTTGACTCTGTATAGTTTTGCGCTCGGTCACTTCGTTTGCGGTTGAAGCAAGCATAGATATGAACACCGTCGCTGATTTCGTAAGCGCTAATATCGCATCTTTTTGTATAGAAGTGTTCGGTGGAAGTACACCTTTCGCGAGGCGTTGTATTATTGAACGTGGTAAAAGAAGGTCCTGTAACAGAATATATTAGCACTATACTCTTCGTGATGGCAGAATCTCCGCGAAACGAGGACCGAACTCACATCTATGCTCACTGGATCTGCAAGTTGCTGCGCAGTTGCGTCTCTGTCCAGTCGTTCCTTCTTCTTACTGCCCTTGATCGTCCTCTGTTTCTCCTCAGGCTGTTCCGTTTCTGCTTCTACCTCTGGTGCTTCGGATACCATGGACACATCACCATTAGTGTCCGGGGCTGTGGTTGATGCAGCACTCTTTCGAGGCATGCTTAAATCGGCTTCGAGTAGCCAGTGACTAGAGAAATATCACAGCCTCTACTCAATAATTCGAGCCGTTCTCTAATAGATGCAACTGTCGATCTCGGCTCGGTTCTTTATGGTAAGTTCAGATGATGCAGGGTTGCAGAGTACCACTGACGAGAAGGTTGATAAGACTGCGATGTTGGTATTCGGAACCGTTTATTCACAAGAGATTCTGCGACTACAATCTACAATTCACTTCTCGCAGATGGGACATGCTTCTCCATAAGATCACGTCGACACGCGTTCATTCGCTCATCACGCGTAAAGTGGAGCCATGCCATGTAGATTTACATAAGAAACGGTGCAAGGAATCACAGAGGAACTGTCGATAGTGGAGAAAGAGGTGCTGCGTTGATACAGATGATTGAGGACGACTCCAACTGCTCGCTCTTGCCTCTAATGATGTCTCTTCCACAGCCAGCCCATCAGCTTCCGAATCAAAACCGTGTTCAGCGTCTCACCACATGCAGGACTTTCGATATGCTGGAAAAGACCTGAGAGCTTGTCATACCATTGACCACAACCTGGACAAAAGATTGCCTTCTCGCTCGGGTCTCTCTTTTCTAGTAGTTGGAATCTCAATGGTTTGTCGATATATTTCTTCCATTGAAACATCATTGCAGCGGTCTTGTTGATATCATATCGATCGGTACCGGAAGGACACGTGCCACACTCCAGATGGATCAGCATGCCTCCATACGTCTTGAACATTGAAGCACATCCGATGCACTTATGTTTAGCAGAACGGTGCGTTAGTCTGTGCTAAGTTGGTGTGAGCTCATGATCTACCACTCCACTGGTCGACCTACCATAATCAAGTTGTTCTCGCTCTCAAAGTCACGACCACATGTGTCGCATTCCCTGGTATTGTCAGCCTCGACAAACGGTTTGCTTTGATAAGACTTGCCAGTAAGGCATCTTGGCCGTCAGATGTCTCGTGAGATCTTACTTCACCTATACCGAAATGTCATCGCATTCGCGCAACAGAAGAAATAAATGTGCAGCAACATCGCTGGAATATGCTATGGCTCTCATCAGCTTGCCATCGTGTTTGCTTCATGGCCGCAGGAACAATGAATGAAGACTGATACGTTGTCGGCATGGCTGGTTTGAAACATCATGGCGAAGACTGGCAAAGCTTTGTGTCAATGCGCGGAAATCGAAGTCATTGTAGTGGCAATACACTGAACAGTTTGGGTTCGTGCACATCAGATACGTGCGCATGCTGCGATGAAGTAACGACAACGACGACATGCACATAAGCGTCGTCTATGTCATGGCATTGTTCGTCCTAAAGCGAGAGGCATGGCAAATTTCGGATGTTGTTATCCAGATTTGCCAAGCGATTTTGATGCCGACTAAATTACTTCCGCGAGAACTCCAGTTTCAGGGGAATCCGGGGAGTAGAGGGCCCAGACGCTTCTCTAGAACATGCTTATTGGTCGCCTGGAAAACCGGCCGCATGGAAAATGGAGCCCCAAGAACCGAGGTTATGATAGTGCGGCAGTAAGGTCAAGACAAGCCCAGCACGAGATGAGGTTGGCTGTCAATGAGCTATACTAACACTGTCAATCTATAGACTCTGAGGGTGATCTTGTCTTCATAAAAGACACTGTCACAAGGTAAAGAAAAAGACTGTCTAGAGCAGCAGACTCTTCAACCAGGATGCCTTTCCATTCACCTCACGAAGATATACAGATTCCGAAATGTAATATCCTGAGCTATGTCTTCGCAGATGGTCGAGCCGAAGAGACTAAGCCGCTATGGATCGATGCAGCAGAACCATCGAAGTCTCTGAGCATGGCTCAAATGCACCTGATGGTCAAACGATTTGCAGTGGGATTGGACAAGCTTAACGTGCCAGCTGGTTCAGCGGTCATGGTCTTCAGTCCGAACCACATATACGTACCGATGGTCTACCTGGGCGCTGCGGGTAGTAAACGAGCTTTCACAGGTGCTAACCCAATCTACACAGTTCACGAGGTCGCATATCAAATGAAGATACTGGATGCTGCAGTAGTCCTCATACATCCGACGTTGCTCGAAACTGGTCTGAAAGCTGCAAGGGAAGCTGGCATTCCAAAGTCCCGCACATTCATTTTCTCAGACACTCCGAGCAAGCCAACACATGGTATCAGAGATTGGAATGAGATGCTAGGATCCGAAAGTGAAGCTCAACGGTGGCAGTGGGATCCTCTAGAAGGTAGTGCCGCCGAGGACACAGTCGCGTGCATCAACTTTAGCTCCGGCACGACTGGATTGCCGAAAGGTGTGTGCATATCGCATGTCAACTTAATAGCGAACGCTTCACAGGTGATACAGAACAAATTTTCGGGCACGAATCGATCAGAAAAGAATCCTGGTTCCGAAACGTGGCTCGTTTTCCTGCCCCTGTATCATGCTTACTCACAGTTATGGACGATAAACATAGCCTGTAGACTGCGGTACAAGGTATACGTTCAGCAAAAGTTCGTTTTTGAGGACTTCTTGAAATTCGTGGAGAAGTACAAAGTTGATGCTGTGCAGGCGGTACCGCCACTGCTCATCATGTTGAGTAAACGTCCTGAGGTGAAGAAGTACGACATCAGTAGCCTGAAGCACATTCTCGTTGGAGCCGCGCCAACAAGTCGTGAACTGCAAGCTGAAGTATCCAACAGGTATAATTTGAAGGTTGGACAAGGTTGGGGCATGACCGAGACCACTTGCGCAGGTGTTATGGTACCGTTTGGAGACGATGATGATGGGACAGGCACAATTGGCGTCCTGCTCGCGAACACAGATGGCAAGCTTGTCGATGACGAGGGCAACGAAGTGACAAAAGAAGGAGAAAGAGGCGAGCTTTGTGTTCGTGGCCCTCAAATGCTGATGAAGTACTGGAAAAATGAAACGGCAACACAAGAGAGCAGCGATGGAGATGGGTTCTTCCACAGCGGTGACGTAGCGATCTGGAAGCGTGATGGGCAAGGCCGACAGACATTCTGGATCGTGGATAGAAAGAAGGAGCTGATAAAAGTGAAAGGTCTGCAGGTGGCTCCTGCCGAGCTAGAAGCTGTGCTACTAGAATGCCCAGATGTTGCAGACGCTGCTGTCGTTGGCATTCGATATGAGACTGACGGTGAAGAGTGGCCGAGGGCCTACGTCGTGCTTCAGGAAGAGGCGAAAGCTCGAAAAGTTGGCGAACAGGATATCCAGCAATTTGTTGCCGAGAAAGTTGCGAAACACAAACATCTGGTCGGTGGTGTGAAATTTGTCGATGAAGTGCCTAAGCTACCAAGTGGCAAGATTATGCGCAAGGTGGTTAAGGACATGGCCAAGAAGGATGCTGAAGATATGAATAAAGGCTCTATCAAAGCCAAGCTGTGAGCGTCCCCAAGCTTCTATTTTGATACCAAAAATCGCCAACAATGTTGCATTCGGCATCGGCTAGCAGCTGCCAGCATGGAACTGTTTTACGGTTCAGCCTGTTCCGAAACCTGCCTGGTCGACTTGGTTCTTGTAGCTGAAAATACGGAATGTCGGTCATCTGTCATCGAGCTTCGCTCTGCTGTATAGCTCATCACAGCTGGAAGTCTGTAGGTTGGATCGACTCATCAAAATACTTGGAAGCTGCACGTTGTCTGATTGGACCCCGAAGCAGCTCTCAAAAAGGTATACAGTTCGAAACCGAGTTGCCTATGTCCACAGGAGCAGCAAGAACCTGTTTGCCAGTTTCAGTCGCACAGCAGCAACAGAATAGCGAAGCTGGCCAGCACACAATCTGGAGAATAGATCAGTGAAATCCTTGAGCTCATGATTGATGTAGACTACTCACAGCGCAAGCTACGGTAACAAAGAATCCTGGTTATCATCAGCGAAAACAGTCCGGAGTTGATATGTACTTCATGTTTTACACACCTAGAGTAGGACCAACAACTTTACAGCTTGATTGAAGTTAGCAAGCAGATCCTCCCGGTATGTACTGTATTGTCCTCACTGGCATGGATTCTGATCTGTGCCACATTGGAAGCACACTATTGGTACCGGCAAGCAATCCATCTTGATATCTAGGCGAGAGAGTCTTGGCACTTAAGTATGTGGCGTTTCCAAATGATCTTGAGACGACACCGAAAGTTTGATGATCCAAAGTATTGTATTGTGTCCAAGGTCTTAGCAGCTGTACTACGATGAAGCAGCGCATGAAAAGAGCAATATCTACATTTGACGTTCGTCTTACATGACGTAAACTGGTGCCGAGTCCCGGTGGTGACTTCCATGGCTATCAAGTAGACTTCACTTATCTTTTAGAGCACATGAAGATGTGTACAGCCTATTACTGTAGACTGATAGCGATACAAACAAGCTTGCTCGTGTCGAGTGCCTATGTTCGGGTTTCCGTGCTCGAAAAGCATGAGGTTCTATTGTGGACATCTATAGCTACAGCATAAGATCCTTGTAGGGAAATGCTATCCGAAATTTGATACTCTCTGAAGTGCCATCGAATTTAGAAGCTCTTCAAGGCACGCATCCTGTTTGCGTTGGACTGTTGGGTCAACGTTATGGATGGTGCTAACATCTCGAAAGCATGTGGCACGCCTGGGTAGAGATGATATTCCACGTCTACGTTTGCAGCAGCGAGTCTTCTGACGTAGTCCGTATCTTCATCTCTGAAGAGATCTAGTGTCCCACAATCAACATACGTCGATGGCAGCCCGGAGAGGTCCTTCGCATAGGTAGGTGAAGCATAATGTGAAACGTCGCCCGCCTCAATCCGATCGCCCAGCAGAGCTGTCCAGCCGGTCAGGTTGCTTTCCTCCGTCCAGATGTAGTATTTGGCCAGAGATGGGACAGGTTTGGTGTTCTTGTAATCCAGCATCGGATAGACCAGAATCTGTTTTGCCAAAGGTGGAGACAACTTTTTGTCGCGGGCCATGAGTGCAACACCAGCAGCGATCCCGCCACCAGCACTCTCTCCCATCACGCCTATTCGTGCTGGATCAACGTTGTGCTCAGCCGCATGTTCGTTGAGCCAAACTAGCGCGGCATAGCAATCCTCAACTAGCTGAGTATGTTTGACTTCTGGCGCTAATCGGTATTCAACATCGAAGAACCTTCTTTATCAGTAAAGGTGTATGAGAACGAAGTGATATACTTACGTAATGCCAGTGGCACTAGCTAGAATGTTAATAGGTTTGGTGAAGGTTTCAGTGTCTCCAGCGATCATGCCACCACCATGTATATGAAGCACGGCAGGGCCAGGTGGACCGGCTGCAAGGTCGGCTTTTGCCTTTTTTGTGACCACGATCTCAACGCCGTCACTCGATTTCACCTTAAATGGCGTATGTTGAACATCTGGTGCATCTGGCATGGCTGCAAGTAGGGTACCAAAGGTAGCTTTGATGCCATCTCTCCGTGATTGAACATCATGCACAGCTGGCTTTGGCATGGACGCCGCCATGGCAAGGATAGGGCCCGCAGCAACTTCGAATTCGCTGTCATATTTAAGTGCCATTTTGATCGATTCTGTGTCAACTTGATTATACACGGAGACTCGTGGTAGATGATAATCGGGACGTTTTGTGCTAGGAACGTTGGAGTGGTCAAATTTATAACGACTTCTGCTATAGCCTTCTTCGTCCGGAATACTACTGGTTACCAGGACTTTCTTGTCGTGCTAGACGATGATGTGTAAGCTACATCGGCTTGGTCGGTTTGGTCTGGTTAGGGCGGTTTCTCCAAACAGTATTGTGCGGGCCTGTAAATCAGCCGAGGGTACCTGTCCCTCTTGGCCGGGGACACAACAGGTAAGAAAGGCATTTGATTCAAGGACAACAAACCAAGAAGCAGTGACGATCCGGACGA
>JAKLMI010000051.1:4017-18663 GCA_022813495.1 Pasadenomyces melaninifex | reverse complement strand
ATTGTTGGGTATTATGCTATCAAGAAAGGGCGAAAGAAGTATCTGAAATATAAGGCGGAGAAGCAGCGCAAGCTAGCTGAAGAACGAGGAGAGCTGCAGCCAGATGACCCTAGCAAAGAGCTCAGTACCTTGCAGACGCAATTGATGCAGGCAGAATCAACGCACGCTGAAACGACGCCGGCTGAATCGATGCAGACCGAATCCACGTATTCCGCAGACTCTGATGGTACTTCAGAGCTTGACGATGAAACGCGGAGAGAACTTGAAAATGATCCCGAATTTCAGGAGTACATGGAGCAGCAAAGAAAGAAATATCTGAAGCAGCAACGAGACAAAACTCTGCCTCCGAGTTATAATATAGTAACAAGTCAGCCAGCTAGTCCTGCATATAACAATGTAGCAGAACTATGGTCGCCAGTATCAGCTTTAGAGCCGCAATCGACTCAAATGCAACAGTTTGTCCAGGAACTACCAGGCTCGAATCCGGTACAGGATTATCGCTCAGATATCGCGAAACGGCCTAACCTGGATACTGTCGTCGAAGCCGACAGCACGTCTGCAGCGATCGAGCTACCTGGAAGTGCGCCTGCTGTCACACATGAAGTCGATCGCACAAAGTTCCAGGAGATCCCTGCTTAAGTCCGATATGGTTTGTGCTAGATTGTGAAAGATACCATCATGTTACTGTCCAGATTCTAATACGAACGAAACATTTGTGCTGCTCGATGATAACAACGATGCTAAATTACAAACAGCATCACATTCTTCATGCTTCATCTAGTTCGATTCATAACATACACATCATATTGGATCATGCCGAGCCACCCTCCTGTCTGGCTAGGTCAAATCGATACTCGCCAGAACAGAAAGATACGCGCTTGGAAATGATAGATTTCCTGTGCCCTTCATCTGCGCCAGGCATAAAGGTGATCACTTATCCGAACCGACTGTGGTTCACTCAAGTTCAAGTGGAAATGTTAGCATGGCTCCTAAAAGAGCTACGCACGATCTATCCACCACATACAGCTACTGTTTTCAAACTTACCCAGGAAATCAGTCGGCATGTGATAACAACTCGCCAGCGAGACCGCGTTCTGGGTGAGACGACCTTTACATATTGTGATGATGTTCTAGAAAGCTGTATAGGTACTGTCTGCGATGACAGATGATTACGAAATGCTCTACTATTCCTAATACTCTACCACCAGAGGCCACAACGAAAGGGGCACGATGGTGTTCAAATGTTACTCTGCAAAGAGCGTGAGTTGCTACTTATGGCCTGATGCATCTCAAGCAAATGGATCCGAACCAATAAGATTTCTGCTGAATTCAGCCTGAATTGATCCTGGCTATCCATCCTTCCACGCATTGCTGGTCTTCTTCCCTCCCTCGACTACCACCTCCGGGAAGCTAATTTGCGGGGATCTGGAGACATGCTCATTCTAGCTCTGCCTTGTCAGATTTGTCCGTTTGACGGCATTGGCCTTTGAAAGCTCGTGTACTCAAACTCAAATCCGCGATACACAGCATATTGCACGGATCCCAGCTGCCGGTACAACCGTCAGGATGGCACGACCGCCGCTCAAACCGCTTCCAGATTATGAAAACCACGTGCTGATCGTCACTCGTAAGCCTTACCATGCGTTCATTTAGCCTGAAAGTCGCTAAGAGCTATTTGTCCTGCGGTGATCATAAGACATATAGACAATGGTCTACTCGAGTTCGTTGAACTCTCGTCGAGTTTTGTCAAGGTTTGTTATCAAAGCTTGAAGATACAGTCGACATGGCACCAGGTCCTGCGACAAGTCAATTCAGCGATGCTGCTCTGCAGTATCGGCAGGAGATCTCGAAGCACAAGTCAGGCTTCGGTCTGCTTATTGCCAATGCAAGAGTCTTCGGCATTGCTTGCTTTGCTTGCATTGGAGGACTGTTGTATGGTTACAATCAGGGTGTCTTCTCCGGGATCTTGACAATGTATTCGTTCAATTCTCATATGGGTGATTACACGACCGATCAGACTAAGAAAGGTTGGTTGACCTCAATCCTCGAGCTTGGTGCTTGGACTGGCACGTTGGTAGGTCTACTTCAAGTACTGGCTCATCAACAAGCTCATATGCATGCAGTATGCTGGCTTCCTAGCAGAAATCATCTCCCGGAAATACGCCATTATCGTTAACACCTGCGTCTTCATCATCGGTGTAATAGTCCAAGCCACTGCTATCCAAGCAGGACACAGTGCAATCCTCGGTGGTCGATTCGTTGTTGGTATGGGTGTCGGCTCACTATCCATGATCATTCCAATCTACGTCGCAGAATTGGCCCCACCAGAGGTCCGAGGCCTGCTGATCACCATGCAACAATTCGCCATCGAAACAGGTATTATGGTCTCCTTCTGGATTGACTATGGCGCTCAGTTCTGGGGAGGAACCAAAGCAGGACAATCCGAAGGAGCTTGGCTGCTTCCGATCTGCCTTCAGATGGGTCCAGCTTTGATCTTGCTCGTTGGTATGATTTTCATGCCATTCACACCACGTTGGCTCGTCCACCATGGTCGAGAACAAGAAGCAAGAAAGACATTGGCACAAGTTCGCAATCTTCCTTCTGACCACGACCTCATTGAGCTCGAGTTCCTCGAGATCAAGGCTCAGTCTCTGTTTGAGAAGAGGACCGTCGAGGCGAAATTTCCACACTTGAGAGAGCTTACCGCCTGGAATACCGTCAAGCTGCAATTCGTTGCGATTGGGTCATTGTTCAAGACCATGCCAATGTTCAAGCGGGTCATTGTCGCAACTGTTACTATGTTCTTCCAACAGGTAAGCCATCCTTGTCCACTCAACACCCATACCATCAGCTGACTCTCTTTCCTTAGTGGACAGGTATCAATGCAGTCCTGTATTACGCCCCTCAGATCTTCGGCGCCCTAGGTCAAAGCAGCAACACAACCTCCTTGCTCGCCACAGGAGTCGTCGGCATCGTCATGCTGATCGCCACGATCCCCACAATCCTCTACATCGACCGCATCGGGCGAAAACCTGTACTAGCTTTTGGTGCCCTGGGCATGGGATTCTGCCACTTAGTCATTGCCATCATTTTCGCCAAGAACCAGAATCAGTGGGCGACCCATCAATCAGCAGCCTGGGCTTGCATTGTCATGGTCTGGTTGTTCGTCGCTTTCTTCGGTTTCTCCTGGGGTCCATGTGCTTGGATCTTGGTAGCGGAAGTCTGGCCTCTGTCCGCCAGACCTTATGGTACATCTCTCGGTGCTCAATCGAATTGGATGAATAATGTGAGTATATCAGCGAAATTCGAGGTTGCATAAGCTAATACTTTCTAGTTCATCGTCGGACAAGTCACGCCTGATATGATTACTGGCATTAAGTACGGCACATTTATCCTGTTCGGTCTCTTGATCATTCTCGGTGCCGGATTTATCTGGTTCTTCGTCCCTGAGACGAGCAGATTAACCCTTGAAGAGATGGATCTCGTCTTTGGTAGCAGTGGTGTAGCTGCCGAAGATCAAGCACGTATGCAAGCTATCAATGCTGAGATCGGTCTTGAGGACAAGATTCGTGGTTTGACTGGACGAAGCAGCAGTATTGCACGCGAAAAGGGTGCCTCTGCGGACAGCACCCACATGCAGGACGAGAAAGTCAGTCTATAGCATTATGGTGGGGAGGAAGTCGGAAAGCTGGAGGACCCACAGGACGAATGATTTATTTCAACCCGCCACTCAGTAATATACTTTGGCCCGTCAGATAGCCAGTCTTACACAGCATCGTAACAACGTTGGCAGCTTCTTGTGGTGTGCCTAGTCGACCGACTGGTATATTCTTAACATCGCCTGGTGTTCCTACCAGGAATTCTGCGTTCGGTATCATGCCTGTATCGCCGATCATGGCTGGAGCAACATTGTTGACTGTAATGCCGTCCTTGGCTAATTTTCCTGCCAGGTTGCGCATCATGCCATCCAGCCCAGCTTTGCTAGCCGCGTAATGACAACCATTGATACCTCCACCGATGGCTGCTATCGACGAACAGAAAATTATTCTTCCCCATTTTTGTTGTGCCATATGCGGTACAGCTAACTTTGACAGCACGAACGAAGCTCGAAGATTGACTTGTATAGTATAGTCCCACTCACTGATAGGTATATCGACAATATTTGGTATGCGTTTTCCGTATCCAGCATTACTGAACAGTATATCTGGACCGTGTCCATGCGCCTGCTCAATCTCTTGGAACAACCTCGTCATATCTTCGTCGGAAGCCATGTCGACCTTATGGGAGGATATTCTGCGCGAATTGTCTTGTGCTTGTAGCTCTGATATTAGTGAATCAACAGGAGCTTTGTTCGAAGAATAAGTTAGTGCTAAGTGTGCACCATGGAGGAAGAGGTCGCGAGCACAACCTGCGCCTATGCTAAATCTCTGTGAGGACCAGGTTTTGACAAGAGAAGTGAGAACTTACCCTCCTGATGCACCCGTAATCAACGCAAGCCTGCCTTTTAGCTCATTATCGAGCGGTACTGGTCCTGCTGCTTGTATCTCCGTTGCAACTGGTGCTAGCGCCATAATCGATGCTGGTGTTTCGAGATGAATGGTTATATTCTGTGTTCGACTGAGTGCCCTGCTCTATTGCATTTGCTATAGGTGCGACTCTTTTCTTGTCTTTCAACAACAATAACAAAGTACTTATTCAATATACAAGTACTATACGAGAATAGCACCCGGGACTCTGAACGCGGGGAAGCCTGAACACTCCGCAGCGCGTCGCAGCTCGGGCTTCCAGCCTGTAAAACAACCAAAAGCCGAGCCAGTTTCTCCGCTGGGACAATAGCCGTCTCAGAATAGGAGATTGCCATTCAAATCGAGCTGGAAGTTGTTCATATTATTCTGACCTTGCCAGTTCATCACATCTGGCACATAAGCGGCCGGATTTTGAAAGCCGCTCATGGCCATGAAAGCTGGATCGCCAGACACGTATTCTCCAACAGCCTCAAGGTCTAGCCATGAAAAGCCAGCAGGACTGTACTGCATATAGCCTCCAGCATCCATCCTGATTGAGCCACTGCTCGATATCTGGCTGTCAGACCGTGCTGCCGGGGATGGCATCGTCTGGTAGTGCTGACCCTGCTTGAGTGGCCTCATCCAAAGCAACTCTAGAAGTCGAGCGTATCTTGATCCTGCATCTTGTGGAGATAGCGAGGCTTGTCGTAAAACCTCAATACATTGATGAACCAGATTCGTGACTGTTCTTTGCTCACCTTCATTCAAGACACCGAACGACCTTGCTTTGTAGAGGAAGACCGCCGAATAGATGGTATAAAGATAGAAGCGTAGAGGCATGTACCGTAGATGCCTGACTGCGTCAACCTGTGTCGCAAGCATATTAAGAAACTGCTTAGCTGCAGCAACACTCCCCCAAATAAAGCGAGCATCGGGCATAGCACCTATGTTGCTGAAGACTTGCCGTAGGTGTTCCCGAGGAGATTTGTCTTTCTTCTTTTTCGCAATTGCTTGGGATATCTGAGCTTGGAAGACGAAAGCGTTCGTGTACAATCGCAGATACTGGAATGACATGTCAAGGGTGACCTTGATATGCTGAGAACATTGGAGACTGCCCCAAGTCATCTGCCAGCGGTCGATCGCAGCACGGAAGTCATCAACGTACTTTACGTAATCGCCCATCAGCATCATTTGGTTACTGCTGCGCATGCCCGAGTACAGAACATCATGTACATTCGAGAAGAGCTGGGTCAGATCCAGTTTTGCTTGAAATATCTTGGCGTAGTCTTCATCTCCCTCAAATTGTGGTTGCAAGGTTGGGAAATCCCTGGTCGAAAGCCCAGTCATGGGCCCAGGCCCTCTTGACCAGAAAGCTCTGCCAATACGAACGGAGATAAGCCTGTCCGAGACGTAGCAATTGGCCCAGGCGAACCTTTTACGGGCATCGATCTTAGCTTCCTCATCAGTTTCCTGTCTGAAGGCTGTTCGGTCGAGGGCAAGGAAATAACCGGTACGAAGTGCCATGCCTACATGCATCCATGCTGATCGGTCCTCTTCACCTCGTCCAACGGCTTCAATATTGTTTCGCAGGCCCTGAGGTTCCCAGTCTGCCAAGAGAAGCAAGCTTTCGACGGCTTCAACATCGCATTCATGACCAGCAGCTATACCCGAAATGAGATCGTGCATGTACCGGGATATTGATTGATGTATATGCGGCTGATCAACCAGGTCTTTCGAAGCTATTGTGAGCACAGCTGTAAGTAAGTGCTTGTCTCGAATCGCGAATCGATCTAAAGCATCCTTATCGAAGTACGCTCGTGGTACCAGAGGCAGATAACAGTGATAATTTTGATAATACTGCTGTACAAGCACTTGAACGATGTCTGCTGTCAGATAGCCCTCGCGTACCAGTCGATATGTCGCAATCCCAGTATGTGGTACACCACCTGAGCCTCTGCTTGGTCCTTGTGGTTCCGCGTCGTTCATAGGATGAGCATGGCCTGAGTTCTGTACCAGACCTGGTAGGGATTGTGTACCTGTGGGAGCTGCTTTTGCGACATCTCGTAATAGCTGCCAAGCGTCAGAAGGATTCCGAGGTATTGTATCGTTGTCAATTGGAGAGTCGCCATCAGATTCGTTCTCTTCCTGCCTTTGAGGTGCAGCTACCGCAAGTGGCTGTAGTGGCTGTAGCGGCTGCAATGGCTGCAGTGGTGGCAGATGACTGCTAGGATCAGCTGAGGATTGTAGATTCGTCACCACTGGAGACGTGTTGTGCTGCGGTGATTCCTCGGTGATAGGCAGGAGCGATTGCAGGTTCTGTGATGTGGAAGTCGCAGTGGAGAGATTCTTCTTCCTGACGCGACTACCGCCACGATTTGAGCTTCCGAGGATACATTCTTTGTTCTCTTTGCGGCATCTGCCACAAGGCGGCTGACCGCCTGAAGCTTCCCTGCGGCGACATTAGCACAATGTGAAACAGAGGCTCGAGCAACAGTGTCGGCAATCGTGGATGACAGTCGCTTCGACAAGCAGATGCCGTTTGGATTCGGGGCACGTTTTGGCATGTCAGAAGCCGACAGCGACGTCCGAAGTGCCTGGGAAGGATCGTGCTTCAGGCTCCACGCTCCACCATCCCCGGTAAAAGATTGCTCACTTACAGGTCACAACGGCTTTTGCGAGCTCTGCAGAATGTGCATGCCCTTGATACTCTCTTCATTTGTGCTGTAGACTTGCCATTATCGGCTGATTGATTAGCTGTCTCTGCCATCCTCGTGGCCTTATGGGCATTGTAGTTCAGGAAGGCGAAAGGAGGACAAGTGTCGGATGTGAAAACTGGGGGAGCTTGAGTGCTAGTTAGCACTTACTTCCAAGCTTGTGGTGGTCGCAATTTAGCGCGATCGATGGCCCCAGAGATAGGCTGGCACGAACTTAGTCCTGATTCAGTATGTCCTTATGCCTCTACATCACGCGTAGCACACAGATGGCTTGACAAGAAGGAGATGAGCTCGGAATCGCCAGGCACACAAGTAGAGCAAGGATACTTTAACAATTGCATAGTTGCGGAAACAGCATCTTTGAGTCGTAGTACTGATCTGTCTATCTACATGTCGTATGCCTCGTTTGTAACACGACTCAGGTTTAGTCCTCTGAAGACATTGCCTGAAAGCAGTCGATAGTGCTCATTGCACATGCGAGATGTCTTTCCGTCACTGGTGCGACCTTCATGAGTACGAGCCTTTGCTGCTCATCTAGTATCTTCACATCTCGGCAATTGAAACATCGAAGCTTTTTGAGTTAGACGCAAGTATTTGATATCGTGATGCGTTGTCTAGTAAAAGAAACCAATGATCTTCCCCGAGACGTGCTTTCTTCGAGCCTCCTCGTGGTCCATGATACCGGAGCTAGTGGTCAAGACAATGTAGCCGAACTGACGAGATGGCAATAGCTTGACAACCCACTTTTCAAGGTCTCGGAGCTGGACGTTGTATCGTGGAGAGATGACACCAGTCTTGTTCAATCGGCCGTTGAGCTGGATGACAACCTTGCCTGATCGGTGGTCGTCTACTTCTTCGAACTCGCCAATGTAGCCTGTAATAATTGTATTAGCAGATGTCTCTGCGAGAACACTGGCCGCGACTATTCCTATTCTCCTGCATGTAGCGGACAAATAAACGTGTACCAAACACAAGAACAAGAAAGGCAATGTGTAAGAATGACCGCATGGGAGTTTCTCTTTCGGACACTTAAAGGGCAGAGGTCGTTGGGTTATGACTTGAAACGTCCACCTAGTTATCAGCCCGAATTTGTCGCGATAATCCTTCTCTTTCTGCAGCTCGTTGAGATAGAACAAAGGGGCACATACCGTGTTTTTGCATGACTGTAAGGAACTTAATGATGACCTTTGAGCTTGGTCGGATCATGACCTGTCTCTTGCCAGCCTTTTCGGCATTGTTGATGCTCTTCAGGCAGTCGTTAAGGACGGATGTTCGAACCATATTTGCGGTGTTGAGTTCTCGCGACGAAGATAAAAGGTCGAGAGGTACTGCGCAGAAATTTATTAGCTATTGAAACCTGAAGAGTGCGCAGCTAAGCGTTCTTCAGGTTGCTGAAAGAATGAGGGTATCTCAAGACAGTGCGCAGACCTGCTACCAGTCGCGCTTATCATTGAGATTCCTCATTCTGGGCTCGCTGAAGAGGCTTGGTGCCGACATACCTCTTTGCGATGAAGCGAGTGCGTTGGTTGTGCTTAAATGTCTGCGACACGAATCTTGAAGCGCAAGAAAATGCTGTGGTATGCCAAGATTTACACGAATTTAGCGTCGACGCTAATGCCATTTGTTGCCTGACAGCCTGATCTGTCACTGTTTACTATCATTGTTACTGGGCATATGTAGACAATATAGGCATCCCAGAGTCCAATATTGCTATCACTTTGTGTCTTGTTCATTCGAACGAACTGGCTTTGCGCAAAAGCAGTACTGACTGCTATCGATCATATCGAAGCGACATTTGCTCCATCCGCTCACGCATTTGGAGCTAGAAGCAGACGTTGGTCGTCATTATCCATCTTGCAGCCACTGCCTCTCTGCACCCTATGGTCTTGCTTGCAAAAGGTGCACTCAAATCTGCACGAAGCTCATATTGCTCATCATGTCAACATTCCTTCTTGTCACCCTTTCTTCGGCTCGACCCTTGTCCTCTAGTACAACCATCTCATCGCGCGATGTGCTTGTGTATGTTGTCTTCTTCTTGAGGCAAGAGTTATCGATCCCAGAGAGCTGCCATTGAACGGAAGAGACGTCGCTGAGTAACATATCTGCGCATGACGTCCTGCCGGACAGCATCGATGATCTGGAGTACAAATTACCGCGACTAATTTCATCATATACACTTTCTCATAACTGTTCAGACTCGCGAAAAGTTCTTCATTGCCGAAGAAGGTCGACCAGGCGGAACTGCCGACGGAGATCTGGGAAATAACGAGTAAGAAGTTTTGTTTTCTACATCGCTCGCACGTCGTGCTGGCATCTCGTAGTCGTCGTTGTCATTGCTTTCTTGTCTTTCAGGAATCGAAGTCAAAGGCGTGCATGGTGTTGGTGGTGCAGATGGTACGACATTATACATGCTTTGTTTTCCTACCGCATTGGTACTGATTGTCAGTGCTCCAGGCCGTGGCTTTTCAGGATCGAAAGCGATAGCAGGTGCGTTGCCTTTCCATTGCGATTCTTGCTTCTTGCGCCACTTGAGAAGAACACCCGCGACGGTAGCAAGGACTGTGACAGCTACAACTACGGCTACTGCGATGCCGACTGTTGTCCCTGTTGAATTACTCGTAGAAGACGGGGTGGCTGTAGCTGTATTCGATGCTGACGAGCTTGAGCTGCTGGTTAGCGCTGATATGGTAGTGCTGCTCGCAATTTGTGTGATCAGCGTCGATAATGAAGAGGTTTTTGACAATAACGCGGAGCTCAATGAAGTGCTGGAAAGGGTGCTTGAAAGGGTGCTGGAAGTCGATCGAGAGCTGGTTGAAACAGCTGAACTAGTTGTTAACGCGGTGCTGGACACGATCGTGCTTGCAATTAGAGACGATATCGTTGTCTGTTCGTGTGAGTCAGTCTTTCTGTATACGATCGGCTTATTCGTGCTCACCTGTGACGCTTCAAGCGTGATCGTGCTAACAGCCTGACTGCTCGAGGTAATAAACAGAGTGCTGTAAACAGGGATAGCTGTTTGCCCGATCGAGTTCGTGCATACCACAGTAGGTTGTGAGTCAGTGCCTGTAGTTGTCTCGCACGTCGACGAAGTGAACGAACTGATCGCAGTGCTGACAACGGATATGGCTGTCGATGTCGCCAAGACGGCAGAAGTCACCACCGATACAGCGATATCTGCTGCCCAGCCAATATGCCATAACGCAAGGAAAATAAACAATAGACGCATACTCCAGCCTGTTAAGACACTATATGGCCATCCAACGGCCTGAACGTGAAAGGAACATAGCCATAGGATAGACAAGAACACATAGTAGCCATGGTTAGAAGGAAACGGGCTCACACAACCTTGACACGAATTCTCCGAACTTACTTCAATGATGATCTCGAAATGTTTTCTTGAGAGATCAGATCTGCAGCGTCCATATCCCCGAACAGCTCATCAACTCTGCTGACCGTGCATGACAAGAGGAACACCTCGAGCAGAGTTCGTAAAGGGGTTGCTAGAGGTCAATTTCCCGGACTAATCCACCAATAAGAATAATTCAATTTTGCTAGAGTTGCGCCTTGCAATATCTGCTACGGAGCGGTCTCAAGCAAGCGTAACGTTTATTTGACCTAATGTCTGCTAGAAAGCATAGTGGCAGACCTCTAGCGGGTCCTTTGTCCATGAACGACGCGTATCACAGTTCTCTGCTGACACAAAGTACTTCATCCCGTTCTCACACAAGCTAGGAAGTGATGCTAGACAGACAATGATACAAACCTGCTTACACTCTGTGATCAGTTGAGCCTATCCACAAACCCATTGGGTCTGCTACATATATCGTACCTGGCAACGCACAAACAGATCGGAAAAACACGCAGCCTGAAACATGAGAGACATAATCTGTATGATAAATTGATGATGAAAGCAAGTCCAGCTTGCAAGTCTATGCTCGCTAATAATTCGATGGGGTATCTGTTCATGAAACATATGTGTCCAAGCTTATATACACCAAGATTTCACAACGCCACCCAATGCTTCGCTATGCTGAAATAAAATGTTCATAATAAATTTCTTCGAGAAAAGCAAAAGCTCAATTTGAGGATGATTTAGCAGTCGACGTCAGGAGCTACAGAAGGCACAATGACGAATGCATTGCGTGCTCGAAGTCTGTATGCCGCTTCTGTCTTGCTGCAGCTAGCTTTCTGCTGCACACTGGGGGCAGTGTCGTGGACGGGCAGTGTTGTGGGCTCTGATCTCTTGCTAGCGGTTTGATAGATAGTTTGAAATTGTGTTTGAACAATGGTTGAGATCAGTGTCTGCACTTGAGTGACTGTGCTTCCAGCTGCTGCAGTGGGCGTGGTGCCACTGACAGCATTTGAAACAGCTGTGCCAACGTTCGATCCGACGGTTGTCGCATCTGAGGCAGCGAAAGGGTTGTCGACGCCAGCCGTGGCTTGTGGAAGAGGTGCAGAAGTCGAACCAACAGGTGAAACCTGAGGGCGTGTTCGTGATCGGTGACCACCACTAAAGCCATTGCCATTGCCATCGCTTGCCGTTTGTGCTGCTTGTGAGTTGGCTGCGGGTGAAGAAGTCGCCGCAGTAGGTGTGGTCTGGACGGATACTGCAGTCGCTGGAGGAGTTGAGCCGGCAGGAGCAGATGCACT
This sequence comes from Pasadenomyces melaninifex, assembly GCA_022813495.1. Lineage (NCBI taxonomy): Eukaryota > Fungi > Ascomycota > Dothideomycetes > Pasadenomyces > Pasadenomyces melaninifex. The sequence goes on along the minus strand of JAKLMI010000051.1, from coordinate 6,794 downwards.
GACACTGCTGGGAGCGCCAGTCGCACTTGCTTGGCCCGAGAATGGGATGAATTCACCAGTCACCGCTGTTGGGTTTGCGATATTTGCAAATTGGCTAGCAACAGCGGCATTGCCAAGATCTTGACCTTGTACGAACTTTGCTCCTGCAGACTTGTCGGTAGTCTGGATGCCAGAGTTAATGTCGACGTCCATGCATGTTGTGTAGATCTCCTGCTTGCCTTCAGGGAATTCTTGAGTTCCGGGCATCGTTGGCCAATCCCATACCCAGTACAGTGTGTATGGTTTGCCAGATGGGGCTGTGGTAGGAATCTGCACGTCAGTCTGGCACCATAGATCTGCGCCCATGAGGCTGTTAGCCACATGAGAAAAGGTCTTCTGCCGTGTCTGAGAGATTTCACCACCGTTAACCTGATAGCACTGACCATCGTCATAGTTCTGAGTGGAAAGTAGCACACCTCGACCATCACCACCCTTACCATCAGCTGTCCATACTCTATGTATACTGAGAAACTTGTCGTCAGCTAAAGGCTGGGTTGTACCGTAGACATAGACTGTGCCTCTATTTGGAGGTTTGCCTGCCTGGGTTTGAGGCAATGTTACGTGACCGTTTTCTTGATACCTCAATGCAACGTTCGCACCAGCTGCAGCTTGTAGTCTTGGCGAGCCATTTGTCTGTGTCTGAGTCGTCTGCGTGCTTTTGCACATGAGGTCATCTGGAGTGATCGTGTTGATTGCAACATTGTTCGAAGGTATAAGGTTGACCATGAGTGGATCTCCGAAATTTGGTGCACTTCTCAGGACATTTCCACGGGCAAATCCAGGTTCGCCTACCAAAGTACCATTCGGCGCAATGACCATGAGCTGTTCCACCCACGTATGTGCCTGTGCGGTGGCGGCAAGCACGCCGATGGCGAGCGCCGTAAGGATAAACCGCATACTGAATAAGTCGTTGCGAATATTATGATGTTGTATCGCAAATCTCGACCAGCGAGGTAAGCTGTTTGAAAGAGTGTCTGTTTTGCAGTGAATTGCCTACTAAGTTGAAATTGCTGTGGCGTGGCTATTCGAAGGATGTGGAGGCTTCGGGGTAGTATGGATCTAGTGGAAAGAATGTCTTTGAAGTAGCAGATCGGGTCCAGCCCAAGTGACACCACACAATGCCGATGGCACAAAGCAAGACAACGTGTCTTGGTATTAGCGAATGACAAAGTTCCAGTGACTAAATCGAGGGATTAAGAACAATGAATCTGGCGTAGCTTAACATAGAGCGTGCACAGCTCACTAGACCAGCTAGACGTGTTCTGAAGTGCGCAGTGAAGGTAGCGTGGTGAAGGTCACCGCTTTCTTCAGTTGGGCGCAGTGGTGATATGCGATAGCGATGCGAAGACCATGCCAAGCAGAGATACACGCCACATATAATAGTCGCGCATGTTAGTATCACTAGCAATGCTGTGCTGTCTCCAGTGAACTCAAAGGCAGCAGCTGGCGGTTCGGTCGCTGCTGTGAAACTCATCAGGCATGGACCTGGGTCTGGGTGAAGGTAGAACTGCCGATATCTTCATGTATTTAGATACGGCAAGATTGCAATCAGTCAGTATTAGCCAATACTTACCGAGATCGTACATCCTCGTGGTTCAATCTGGATCCTAGAAGAGGGTGTGGAGCCGTTTCAGGTTCTTCTGCCTTGTGGTCAAAGTCATGACTGTGGCGTACTTTTCTACATGATATTGTGGCTGGTAATGACAACGACCTTCACTATTCAGTTCACTCGGTTGGAAATACCTTTTCACAACAAGCTCGAGTGGTTCTGCTTCGCTAGCTACCAGGTCTTTCGTGAAATTCTCTCTCTTCTTCAGCGACAACGCTAGGAGTCGAAAAGAAGAGTAATTAGTGTAAGATTACACGCATACCCAGGACTGTCAGATTTGTGACACTATCAAGTTCGGAACGCACGGCTGATAACCGAGTCATTGGTGTTAAGCGCTTCTGCGAAGATGAAGAATGGAAAGGAAGGATGTGAAGAGCGGTTGTTGGTTTTCGAGAAGGGCCAAGACGAAACGGTTTTAGCGCGTTTCGTGTCTCCGTTTCAGACCAGTGCATAGCTATAAGCGAATCAAACGCCTTGAAGTTCTCGACCATCTCACACGAGCACTTTACAAGCGCCGGACAATTCTTGTACTGCGACTCATCGTACTGAAGCAGTCACTGGACAAGCTGTGCAGCATGCACTATGCACTATGCATGAAGGAGGATATAACGGCTGTTGCCTCGCACCCTGCCGCAAGATGTCCGCTATCACGTGTGCATCACTACCGCCGAAGGGTGGTATGTTTGTTAGCCGTCAAGTACGCAAGTACTGAGCCAGACGAGCACGAGGTTCATCCTACGCACACGTGCGTAGGATTGTATCGTGTTGAAGTCTGCTCAACCAGAACCTCCGGATAAAGGTTGATGCCCTATTAGCTTGGCCCATCAACGACCATATCTCAACCGAAACACTGAATCTCGCAAGGGTTTCGATAAGGGTCTTCGTGATAAGTATTATCCTTGCTCACGAGTAGCAAAGGGTCACGCGTCCTTTTCGACGACTGATCCCCATCCACTCACTACCTGTGTTTGCTTTCTTCCTTCAACCACGTCTCAAAATTCAGCATCTGAGGGTTAATCCTCCTACACCTTTCCACGTTCGCGCCGTAACCATCCTCTTCGAACCACCTGAACATCACACCCACATCTGCGACAGCCCATTTCAGAAAGCTTGCGACAAACCAGTACGT
>JAKLMI010000050.1:105664-119322 GCA_022813495.1 Pasadenomyces melaninifex | reverse complement strand
TTGACGCATTTGCGAATGCGTCAGGCTCCAGGATCTTAGGCCAGCTGCTGACCGTTGGTTTACCCTCCAGTCCTGAAGGTCTCGAATGTCTTATTTGCCCATTCTCTGACTTGTCAGAAGCTTGACTTGGAATCTGTTCTGGCTGCGGTGCCTTGTCCGAGATGAGGCTCGGTTCAGATAGAGCACGAATCGGACTGCAGGAAGGTCCATTTATTCGCCTATCGGTATCTGGTAAATCTGCCAGGGCTTTCCGTTTCTTCGAAGATTGGACGTCCGCAGACGTGATTCCTTGCGATTCATCAATGAGCCGTCCCTCCTGTGTACTGGCTCTGTCTGGAGTCAGCACCATAGCTCGGACCGAGCTGCAACGACTTCTTTTCTGTCGCGGCATGTTGACACAGCAAGATTTCATCTATAAGAGTGCGTCTGTGCTGCGACACTACCACCACGCGTCGCGACACGTGCGCGTAACGCGATACATCAACCTGGTATATTTCGAAGACGGCAACTTTCACGGAGTTCGGTCAGAAATGACTCGCCAGATCAGAAAGCTCCGCTAGAACGAATATGAAGATCGAGGCTAGAATGCGATGCAAGGCTTGAAAGAACAAAAAGCGGCCACTTTCGAGAGTGAACCTAATAAGTAGACTTGTCAAGCACCGACGCTCGTGGCCCTGCATTTCTGGGTTTCTGGCTCGCACCAAGCCTACAAATCATGATATCCGTGAGAGGCTTTCAAGTTATATCTCGAATGTTGCGAACCCGACACTTCAGGATATACAAATCAAGAACGCTGAATGAGAACGCATCTTGCGCCTCGACTAAAGCGCCGCGCGTTCTTTCCTAGTGACTTCGACGCCCTCTAGTTGTGACCCAGTGAGAGATCTGCAGTACGAAGTCCTCACGAAATTGTTACAATCGATCGCCGATGTGGTCCAAGGAGATATGCTACTAGCACGCATTCCTGTGCGCCAACTAGGTGAGCACTACTCCTGTAAACTATGTAAGGTGGACGAATGCGGTCTTTACTTCAGTCCAGCATGAAGCAGGGCAGGACGAGCGTCGGCGAGCTAGCACTGATCGCGGTGCAATCAGTGGCGGTGCGTCGACGATAAAGGCAGAGGTGTTGGAAGAGTTGCAACACTCGGCTCTGATAACGACGATGGTAATATGATACTTGAATAATTCCCGAAATCGCAGATTCTTAAGAGTAATCGAACAATCCAAGATTTTCAATCAGTATCAGCACTTCCAATCAATTGCTTCTTAGAGTTCATTTGTCCTGAAGGAGACACGGAAATATATTCCCGGACCATCAACCAAGTATTCCTGTGTCATTGTTCGCTTTCGTAACGTGCGACGTTATTGCGCCTATTGAACCAGCAGGTCGTCCCTTTGCAAATCTAGGTGATTAGCCCTAGACGATGCTATGCCAAGGGTTGTTCGTCCATACTTTTCTTCGCCCGGAGAGTTGTTCTAGGTGGATGCTAGACAATGCTGTGCCCAAAACCGAACGGAATCATTTTCCAGTTTAGTGTGAAATCTGACCACAGTTAAGCTGTTTTCATCTCAGCGTCGTTTCGATTCTTCCCTCCTCGAAGCCATGCGTGAAATCAGCCTCTCAAACTGCAATATCCATGAGCTATTGTTTAATGCTGTGCACCTGCGTCAGCTGACAATCGTTTCAGCTATTCCTTCTCGATGCGACAGTCATCATTCGCGAAAGAACCAACTCGTCTCAGAATGCATTCTGGCAAGTATCGTGCCCAGTGGCCATGCGCCTCGACTTCGCAGACACCAATTCCCCGATATCTCGCCAGAAAGTAACGCCAGCATATGCAAACCAACACAACATGACTCCTATGGACCAGGCATGTCCTAAATACCGGTTAACCTGAATCAGAGTCTTCGAGATAGCGGCTGTTATGCAATTCGTCTCAGCACTTACAGTGTTATTAGCATGTCGCCATACTCTGTCAATATCTCGCAACTTTGCCTGTCGACCATCGTGGCCCGAGACGCCGGACTAACATAGGAGGCCGGAATACGATCGCAGGGACGGATTGGCAGACAATCAAAATGTCGAGTTGATCAAATTGCAGAGTGTTTTCGCGCACAAGAAGCATTATCTGCCACACCAGAACACAGTCCGTCCGGAGGTATCGACTCAAGTATGCCAACTCGCAACACATTCAAAGCTGGCTCAGGTAAAAAGTCTGGACTTATTTTCTGTTCATCTTGAGCGACGTCCACGCATCATTTCTCTTGGGTCGCAGTTCTATTCGGGAACATCACTGAGGGCATATTCCAGCAGCATGCCAAGAACGCAGTGGAATGGCATCGATCTGGATCTTCCGCCTCTCTGTTCACAGTAATTGACGACGGTACTGGGCACAACCACCTGCTGCCCAGACGTGAAGCTGTGATGCCCCAGCCTGCTGTTGTCGCCCGATCGTATCGGGACGAGCGGTTGGCCACATGCTTTCTCGAATCACAACGCCATTGCTCAGCAACCCCGTTTATTACGTCGAGCCTGGATGCGACTAAGCAGCCGGACAGAGTACCGTCAAATGAAGCTCAGGAAGCAAGGACGTTCAGTGTGACACTGTTTTGCGTTTCTTGTCATCGAACGAATCAGGCTCTACCAGAAGATTTGCGAGTGGCAAACGATCCGATCATGCTTTGATCGCAAAATATGTGCCTGAGGCATCCGATTTCCCCTTCCTGGCCTCCGCTCACGCCACTTCGAAAGCATTCTCGACAAGCAGCCCGGCCAACCATGAAAAAGGTTCATCACCGATGATAGATGGTCATCTCGATCCAGACTGAAACCAGAGTTCGCTTTTTTGTCCTGTTGCGCGATGTCGAAACTGACAATATAACCGGTCATGGCTAAATACATGCCACTATCTTCAGCAATACTGTTGAGGATTCGAGTGCCTCACGGCTTTGCAGTGCATAAAATCTGGTTCCGGCCTTTTGTTTTCGGTGATCGTGATTGCTTGCATCCCGGCGAAACGGGTGTTCGAGCAATGATTTCTTACCACGGATGTCATTGCAAAAGCTCAGAACGAAGGGTTGGGCAGCAAGGCGTGGCTTGTGCAGCGAGACAAAGCATCTGGACCTAGTCCTCAAGTCGCAAGTATATGTGCCTATAATCGCATCTGGCGCTACAGGCTTGAGTCGGGAAAATATCCCGCGCAATGCGAAATCTCCACCCGGTTAATCGCGATTACCAAAGACAAGACTGTCTTGCAAGAAATAGCATCTCTCTCTGACCATGGCTTTTCTTTTCGACGAATACTCTCTGGGTCTACTCATTATGGTCTGGCGCTATATGTCCTGCTGTTAGGTCACATCACAAATTATGTTCGAATCTCAAAACGCTCGTGTGGATTGATCAGCGATGGGCCAGATATAGGGACACTTCTTGGAAACGATCGTCGATTCGCCCGCAGTTTGTATAGCAAAGCACTGATCTGGCTTAGCATGAGATCCCATGCTATCTACATCATAGTAATACGATGTGACATCCTGTTCCAAATCCTCTCCTTCCGAACGCAGTCAGCTGTCTGGGAATCCTGATATGGAGCAAGGCTCGCCAGAGATTCCAATCTCGCAGGTTGGTGGGATATTGCGGCGAGGAACAAGCACTAATGAAGTCTCAGTTAAGTCCTCTGTCGTCTCAACGTCCAGATGGAGATGACCGCAACACAACAACGAATGGGTCGTTGACACCTGACCAGAGCAATGGTACTTCAGCATCATCTCCTTCAACTCACGATGTCTCAGCCTCACAACCACAATTGGCTGGAGTAATGGAACAAATAAGAACGCTGGGATCTCAGACACTACTTCGAAGCACCTTGGCTATACTTAGAGCTGGAGATCAGTCGACTATTGCAGGTCTCTTGGGAGTCATGCGGCAGAACGGTGACCCCGAGGTCAACGCGCAGACAATTGCTGCAATTCAGGATTATGCTGAAAATGCGATTCGGAATAGTCCGAGATTAGAACAGGAACGCGTTATTGTTCAAGAGATGATGGAACAGGACCGCACACGTAGATTAGATTGAGGTTCAGCGGCACTCTACCTTGTATCGACGTCCCTAACCGGCTTACAGCCAACATCTGCTATGACACAAGCCACGATCTGGCGTAAATCCATGCTTTCCATCAGTGTTGTTGTCGTAGCACGACTGCTGGCGGAAGCACTCTTTTTGCGCTGGACGTCAATCCACCATTTCCCCGCAAGTTTTATACTGCGAATTCCCTCAATGCCCTATTCTCGCTCAAGAAGAAAAGTTCATCGTTCGACCAGTCATGACCTTGATCACTAGCTACCCAATGGGGTTGGTACGTCACCACAGTCAATATTAATGGTACTGAAGACGGTTTCCAGGAGTTTGCCAACGATAGCTAGCGCCTGTCATTATAGCGATGAGCATGCAATCATAACCACTTTGTGTGGACAATTTCATCCTTTGCCTGTCAATGCCTTGTCTGTGTCGAGTAGGAGCCTGCTTCGCCGAACTGGATGCGTCCCATACCGCGCGAATGATTGAAGCGAAGTCTATGTATTGTTGAGACTACCATCACGCGATAGACCTTCATACAATGCCCATGCTCCTAGCGTTTTAGCACTATAGATCGGTTAGCTACTGTTCAAAACCAGTCAACAAATATGTGTGGCCGAAGACCCTAGCACATGTGCGGGTCACTCACTCTCTGGCACCTTCTCGCCATAGTTCCTGGTAGGGAACAAGCTTTACAGTGATGAATTCGCCTTCGGTCTGGACGCCTGCTAATCTGTCCTTCTATATGTTATCGTTAGCCTAAACCACGACTTTCTGCTGACATGGAGAGTATAGATAGACAAACCAATTCTTCGATTTCTAGTCGGCTAATCAACTGTCAGCCTGTAAACCTGGAACGATCTGACACGGAGTCTAAGCCCCAAGGCAACAGCACCAATACGTCTTTTCGAGGAAACTTACTGCATAGTTTTCTCCCACAAGTACAACGAAATGTGTTCATCCGAACCACCAGGACTTGGATACATCGCCTTTTGAAGGTGTGATTCCGTGCTGTGAGCCCCTTTGAGAGCCAGCTCGGTCATGTTGATTAACTCGTGGTTGGGTACTGTCAAGCCCGTCTCCTCCAGTATCTCCTTTGCAGCAGCGCCCTGTAACGTCGGTGCGTCCTGGATCACCCCAGCCGGGATTTCTTTTCCATCAGCCCCGGCCTTGAAGTGTGGACAATACATATAAACACTTACCATAGAAGCGGAAGCTCGCAGCCGGCATTCGTGGCTGCTGTGTCATGATGACCCACCTTTCGTCTTCATCGTCATCAGGTCTTATTATCATAAGCACGGCCACGCTGCCTCCGCGCATGAAAATCGTGCCAGGTAGCCCTTTTGGATTTGCTTCACTTGCAAATGTTGTGTTCATCTTCAGGAATCCGATTCGTGAACCCCACCAATCGACAGATTGTATTACTATACTTTTGAGAGAGTACCTTTGAGCCCTGTCGTGAAATCGATGCGTTCTGTCGTTGCGTTGTAAATCCATAGAAGCACTGACTGTCGACCACCAATTAGTGAAAGGTCGATGTGACATGAGCTGCTCCTTGGTCAGATCGACATGCTCGGGTATCTCTACCAGGTCAGTAATATTCTGAGACCACAGTACATTCATCGTGAAGTCTGGTCACGTTCAGGATAACTTGTTTGTTATATGCCCAGTCCCGTGGCTGCTAGGCACGGAGTGAGCCAAACGCCTTTGTGCCAATGTCGTGGTTAGCTTGGCTTGGTTAACGACAACAATCTTAATGGTAGACAAACTAGTGACGGCAAGGCAGCAGTGAACTATGTGATGGTTCGCGTAGATGTATCGTTGCACAACTGAGGCTGCCTCTGGTTTGCCTGGGCAGATGTATACTCGAGGCTTGGCAAGCGCCTCTAGTGGAGCCCCACGCAAAAGGTCCTTCAGGTGTTCATCGATTCAGGTTAATGAATAACCCCTTTCTCTGTGGCGGTACGCACGACTCAACAACGCGACACAAGAGCGTCACCTACGACACTGTCATGATGGGTAACCATTGCAAACAAATTGTTAATTTATGCAAGCTTTGATAGCAATTCAAGTTGCGCTGCGAAAGGATATGTAGTGGTGTTTGAGGTAAAAGAGATGCCACCGGGTACCTGAAACGAAGGAGCTTCGACACCTGGGCAGTTACATACATACCTAAGGACCAGGATTAAGCACCCCTATAATCTGTGCTTTGGGGCTGTCCTAGCACTAGTAGCTCCACTATCTGCGACCAAAGTCCATCCCAGCCAACTGCATCTTTGCTTCTAGATGGCGAGAGGTGTTTTCATTCCTCCTACTTATTCGCAGGTGTCAACATCTGCTTGACAATCTGGCGCAGCTTGATGCTAGTCTATAACCTCATCCATGATAAGCTGTAGCAGAATCCCTTAAACTTTGCAGTGTACAGTGGCACAACGTTAGCGGATATCTGCAGAATTAGATGGGTTTCAAGTCGCCAGGCACAGATGCAGTTCGCACACGAAATCACACCATGGCACATATGCATCATCACACTATCATGGTACTGAAAACATGGTTCGTCCGCAGATGCGACAGCCCCTAGGTAACGAGGAACATGGACGGACCCATTTTTGGGGGCTGTTGTCGCAACTAATAGCAGGTGTTATTATTGAAGCATTCGGGCATGTCGTAATCGCGCATTAGCGATGGTGCACCAACCCTCAGCTTCACATCTAGGAAATAGAGAAGACTTTCAAATCGCATTCGGCTTGACGAGTTTAGGTAACTTCGCAGATGTACAGCTCAAGTGACACAGGGTTCAAGTGTTGCGTGGCACTCGTAAATGTTGACAGCAACATCGTGGCAATAGGTAGCATTTCTTTCAACTTGGCTCAGATCCCTCAAGCATTTCTGTCCAGCCTGAAAACAGAAGCCCTTGTCAGACATGATCTGTGGAACGTGTCAAAAGACGTTGACTGGTAAGAGCTCTCGAGCCGGAACCAGCACAGCTCTGTATTCCATCTATCGACACCACAAAAGTCAGAATGAGCTTGTTGAAAGCGCATATGCGAACTGCTTTCTTTGCCGGATTATCTTGGAAAGGCTACAAACCCTTCAACAAAATATACATGTACGCCACGCCTATATCGGCAAAGGCGCCTACTTCTCAGCCTATGTCCGTCGCGATGATACTAACCACCATATATATCATCTCGATTTCAAGCTTCATCTCAAAGATAGTCCAAATCTACCGAAATCAGTGGCCATATTCATTCTGCTGGAAAACTATTCAAACAGCCCTGGCAGGAATCGATTTGCCAGACCGATTAGCTCGTCAACATCGGATTCTGCTGTTCTTGCACACGCGAAAGAATGGATACAAGAATGTGAAAACGAGCATCGTGGCCGGTGTAGAGAGACGTCTAATAGCAACAGATACTATCCCACTCGATTAATTGAGGTAAACCCTATCGCTGATAGTACAGGTGTTGCGCGCCTTGTTTCTTCAAAGCCAGACGAGAGATTACCAGGACAGGCTGGATTTGAAGGAGAATACTTGACCCTAAGCCATTGTTGGGGAAAGAAGCTCTTCATGAAGATGACTTCCGAAAACCGTGCGACTTTACAGGAGGCCATATATGTGAACGCCTTACCCTTGACCTTCAAGCACGCCATACAGGTGACTCGCTCCCTCGGATTTAAGTATATCTGGATAGACGCACTTTGCATTGTACAGGATTCGAGACAAGACTGGATGACAGAGTCACAATCCATGAGGCAGGTTTACGCCAATTCGTACTGCAACATTTCTGCTACTGCTGCTGAGGACTCTTCTCAAGGCTTATTCAGAGATCGTTCAATCGACCATGAGTGGACGTCTACCGTATCGCTCAAGGTCGATGGGATGGAGCACTCACAGCGTTTCCTTGCTCTAGACCTGTCCTTTTGGGAGAAGTACATCGTCACTGCACCTGTAAATAGGCGATCTTGGGTCTTGCAAGAGCGGCTGCTTTCGCCCCGCGTCCTTCATTGGTGCGAAGATCAAATTGCATTCGAATGTCGCACAGTAGATCGGGCTGAGTGCAGACCAGCAAATCTTCCGTATTACACAAAACTACGTGGAAGGCTTGTCGATGGCTTCAACCTCAAGAAAATAGATGAAGATGCAGGTCGACAGCTCCGAAAGTTACGCATGGGAACCAGCTCCAGCGGTGGTTCATTATCACGATGGCACTCTGAAGATACAGGTGGACCTTCCCTCAAGCTTATGATACAAGAAGTGATTGCACTGCAAGACCCCAGGTATTCTTATTATGAGAACTGGAAGCGCATTGTGGAAGACTACACCAAGATGGGTCTGACCAAGCATGAAGACCGTCTTATTGCGCTCTCCGGTATCGCAAGGTGGATAGCTGAAGAGATCCGGAAGAACAGTGACTACAAGGAGGAGGCATACCTTGCAGGCCTGTGGCGTGGCGATCTTGCCAGCCAGTTATTGTGGCATGTCAATGAGGCTGACGGGATAGAACGGCAGCCATTCGCGGACTGGCGCCCGAAAGACGACAATCGAGACATTTACCGAGCGCCATCCTTCTCATGGGCATCTGTAGAGACCCCAAATGGAATTACGTATGGGGAACCACTGTCTGCTGGACTTGAAATATCCATCGAGGTCGTGCGTCTTGTTTACAGGAACAAGGCTGACGATTTCGGTATCGTGGAAGATGGCTATCTGATCATCAAAGGTATATTGCGGCGAGTGGTTGTAATTGACAGATGGGAGCACACAGATCCGGCGCACGCACCACGCCTCAGCTACCTACAGCATAGAGTAAAGCAATTAAGCACGCGCTGGCTTGGACAGGAGGGCAAAACGCTCGACCTTGATCCTCCCAGGATCCGAACTTACCTAGCTTTACAAGTCTTGACGCTTACAACACTTTTCTGGTTCAATTATCATCGCTGGTTACCGCAAAGATCGAGTGTATTAATCTCCTTGTTTGCCTGGGTCTTGGTCTCCTTTGCCGGATTGCGACCAGCTTTCATCCAGAAGCCCGAGTCTAGAGCCGCAGGCAATAGATGGGCATGGCGGCTATTGCGGAAAGGAGTGCCCTCAGACGAGGAGCACAGCATCGTTTGGCTGGACAGTCCTGCCAGTCAGCCTTCGATCTTCGGGCCAGATGCAGACGTATTTGCTATTCCAGCTCTCAGAAAGTCATCTGAGGTTATATGTCTGCTCGTCCAAGCTACGGACGGAGACTATGGCGTACGGTACAAGAGGATCGGCCTGACCAAGGTCTCGACAAGGTACAAGGGCGCTATCGAGGACGTGATGACGCCGCCAGGCAGGGGCACGACGGACAAGTATTGGTGGTGGAATGATTCGAAGCGAACAGGTCATAGTACCATATGTATAATATGAACAAACACGCCTTCAACCTAAAAGCTCTAGGTTAGTCGTTACTGTCAGCGTACCTTTCAGGACTTGCAACACTATTAATATGAATGTAGCGCTCGTGTGTGGACTGAGCCATCGTGTATACACATAAGTGGTACATACTCGATGCCGAAGTATACAGAGCTCGATGTGCAGTGCAGACGGAAGTGTGATTGGCTGCGTTCGTAAAGTATCAGATACTCAGAAGCCGTAAAATTTCGGTGGTCATCCCTGAGCTGGAAGCCTGTTAACCCCGAATCCCTGGGCGCGGTTGAACTCGCCTAGTCAGGAATCTGGTGCAGGTACCAAGTAGAAGAACGACAATTCTCGTCCTCGTTGTTCACTGCTCACCCTTCTCTATCGCAAATTACATTCTGCTTTGAGGACCGAGACCAAGGACTGAAAGATGTTAATCAAAGAATTCAGTCGCGATGTTTCGACTACAGCTGACGGAGCTGGCACGATGCGTGAGCTTCCGATCTTCATAAAGCACCACGATCAGAGCTGAGAAAGGTTGAAAAGGTATCTTTATCACGCATCCAGTAATTCCAGGTTATCCTCATGCGAAATTCCCTGGTGTCGTCGTGTTCTCCGAGATCTACCAAGGTATGACAGTTCATGATGTCTTCGGTCAAGCATATACTTATTTCCCAAAGTGACCGGACCTGTCCAACGATTCGCCAGACAGATAGCTAGTCAGGGCTATATTGTGGCAGCGCCATCCTCATACCACGAATTTACTGGCCCAGAACCTCTAGCATATGACGGTCCAGGAACCGATGCAGGGAACGCTTGGAAGATCGAGAAGAAGCTCGCCGCATACGATGAAGATGCCGAACTGTCAGTCACTGCCCTACTCGAGTTAAAGACCTGCAACGGTCAGATTGGTGCAACCGGCATGTGCCTGGGAGGTCACCTAGCATACCGATGTGCTCTCGATAGCCGTGTTTCGGCAGCCGTCTGCTACTTTGCAACTGATATTCATAGTCACAGTTTGGGAGCAGGCAAACAAGACGATTCACTGAAACGTGCTGGGGACATCAAGGGCGAGCTTATCATGATTTTTGGAAAGAATGACAACCACGTACCGAAAGAAGGCAGGGACTTGATCAGACAGACCTTGTACGACGCGGATGTGGAACATAGCTTTTATGAGATTGCTCATGCACAGCATGCATTCATCAGAGATGAGCTTAGTAAAGATCGATATGATGCAGCAATTACTAAAGTCTGCTTTGAGATGTTGACAGAACTATTCAACCGAAAGCTAAAGACTGAGCTAGGCGAGCCAAGTGGTGAAAAGCTCACGATTGAAGATATCTGCTAGCACAATACTTCAGTGCGGAAAGACAGCCACTGATCGAGGGCAGTGAGATTCCAGCAAGCTATACCATCTGTTTTGATATCAATTTTGTCCTTCTCTTCACTCACACGTGATATAATCCTGGCTCAGGTCGTTCGCGGAGTTGCGCTCGCGAACCACAAACACAGCATATTGCGGGATAGCTTCTTCAAGCGCGTCTCGTACATTCGCAAACCTGCAAGCATCGCAGTAACTCTGTTGTACCTTTCGCGTGCATCGCCTTTCGGATCCTTCTTCTTCCCCGCCATCTCTGCGATACATCGACCTTGAATCTGCGCATGCTTGATCCTGACGGCCTTCACTACTTGTATTAGCTTCTTGAGCTTGCCCTTTGCCTTGATACTGAAGACGACCTCCATCAAAATGGCCTCCTCTACAATTTTGTTGCCTGCAATCGTCAGTGGCAATGTTGGTGATATGGTTTGCTCGAAGCATACTGGCAATGCAAGCTCGTAGTCGTGCCTTTTCTGTCATTGCCAGACATCCATTCAGGCTTTCATTCTGTAGAATTGCTTTGCTAATTACTGCTGCAGGACGTCAGAACCAGGTGGCTGCCCATAAAGCCAACCTAACTCCTGCAGTTTCTGCGCCTCGGGCATTGGACATGGTTGATATGAGTAGGTTAGCTTCGGAAAGCAAATACTGGATGGCTGTGGAAGCACAAGGGATGATCTGAAATACTAGCTTGTAATGTCTTGCGTATTCTGTGTCACACAGCTTGTGGTCTTTCGCAGTGAGGAGAAAGTGAATCAACAGCAAAGCCAAAGTGAGCCAGAAAATCATATTTCCATTCTCTTGAAGCTGCACTAGAGTCGAAGTGCAGATATCTACTCATCAGTAGTGATCCATTGGGCTCTTCATTCCTAATATTGCTTCGAGAATGATTTGCAACTTTGAGATTCATAATTATACCATACTGCCATGCCCACTCCTTTTCGATAGCTGTCTAGTCACGATCGGCCCAGGATGCTCGTCTATATCCCTTCGTCCAGCTCCCATGGACCATTCCTGCCTCACGTTTGCTAGTCGTACTTTCGCAATGCCTGCCTTTGACCTGAGTTTGTCCAGTATTCCATCATCCTCGTCATCAGCGAACGCTGATTGTGTGGGATTGGTATTCTGCTTTTGTCTATGCCATCTGATTTGAGCTAGCTTCTCGGCACCGCCTAGACGAAGAGCGTGATTACCATCTCCTAGAGCTCGATCCTCGTCGTCAAAGAAGCAGTGTATTACCGGAAATTTGCTGGTGATGCAAAATGTCACGAATACTAGTGCTGCGAACACTACGCCAGCACGTGCATTGGTGCAAATCAGCCCTGCACAGATGTCGATTGTCCCTAGCCAGACTGCGCCTGCTATGAATCCTGAGAGCCAAAAGATTGTAGTAATCAGCTCCACCAACAACGAGCTATATCGATTGATGTAATCAGGAAAGTAATGTGGCGCAAATGTATTGTAAGGAATTGTGATAAGAATGCTGAATGTGGCTGTGAATACAAGAAATGCCAGGTAGCCAGGTGCGCCTGTCGTGTACTGGTGGGTGTTGAAGTGATGAATGACAGATGCGTTGAGGCTTAGAGATACTACGGCGCAAACTGTCTGGACAATACGTGTCCATGTTATTAGAGGATCGAAAGCAGGAGCCATAATACCTGGGGTGTATATGTGATGAACGATAGCTTACTTGACTTCTTGCCCCTGAGATATTTGCGCAGAGGAGGAAGATAGAAGCGGGCCAGTTCCTGTAGTATTGTAGATTGAGATGCGATGGTCTTTATGGTATCCGGTTGCCGTTGCTAAATGTTATACGTTGTTGTTGATGCGGTACTGGATCCTGTCCAGCAGTATGTCATCTGCGTCAATATAGCTGCCGCTCTAGCTGCCTTCCAGAGGTCTTCAAGCCTTGTGTGATCCTGCCACAATCAGTTTGAACAGAGGTAAGCAGTTGAAGCAGATAAAGCTTGGGAAAAGAATTTTCAAGCAAGGATCAAACTATCGCGAGCAGACTCGCTCGCACGAGTAGATACGAAGATGCACTGCAGCGTCATTGAGATCAGGCTCGCAGGAGCACAACAGAAACCATGTCATTCTAGGAACCTGCTTCTTTGTGATTGTCTGTGAGTACCTGAAACACGGGGTCACTTCGCACTTGTCTGTTGCGCTGATGCGCGCATCAACATTGTTATCGAGCACTGCTGCGGCTTGTAGTGAAACAGACTGCCCTTTAATCATACCAAACGCGCGCAATCAGTGCTACGTGCAAAGATGCAAAGGTCATCATCGAAGGATAAAGACGGTATCAACGATGTCACGAGTAAGAGTCAACCAATAAAGCTTCAGGCGCGTTGTGCCTTTGAAACACGCTAAAACTATATCTACGCCTGGTTTTAAGAAGGTCAAGCGAAGTGGCACTGTACTACTTGACTACACCTTGTCTGATGTAAATCGTGTCCGTCTCCAATAATCGACATTAATCATGAGCATCAGCTCCTGTCCCAGGAATTCGTAGAACAAGCCAGCGCTTGGGCAAAATCTAAGAATAGGAATACATCAGTTGTTGTCGAGGTAGCATGACGCGGTTTCCGAGCTAACTAAAGAGGTAGTCGTCACTACAGTACTCCTATACCGACAGCTGGAGAAGTGGTTGATAATGTTATCCTTCGTCTTGCGATGCCCCCGTCTGCCGATCTCTCTGCTTGAAGAGGCTTCCCCCAACATACAAAAACGTAGGAATGCAGACCACACCACAGAGTATCGCCAAACTCCAGCCCATGGTAGCCCATCCAGCTGATTGCTTTACACC
>JAKLMI010000050.1:0-105564 GCA_022813495.1 Pasadenomyces melaninifex | reverse complement strand
GTAGGAATGCAGACCACACCACAGAGTATCGCCAAACTCCAGCCCATGGTAGCCCATCCAGCTGATTGCTTTACACCACCAGCCCAATATGCTCCAACGAGACTTCCTAGGCCCCATGTAATATTGAACAGGCTGTACGACTGTGCATATGCGCCACCTCTACCCATGGATCCAGGTATTTTCTGCTCTTTCTCGACACAGATGACGGTAAATTCGGTCATCACAGCTGCCATTGTCAAGCAGACTCCAAATCCAATAATGCAGAGGAGGGCGCACAGCAGCACCTTTTGCTCCATCGTGTCGTGGCTTACAAACCTCAAGCATACATATGGCGCCACCATCACCAGCAGACCGAATCCTGCCATCCACCTTGGACCATGTTTGTCTACCAACCAGCCAAATAGTGGTTGTATAACTGATGGCGCCAACAAGGCAAGGAATATAAGTCCAGCGCCGGTCGAAGTCCAGCCGAAGGTCTGCTCAACGAACAGAGGCAGGGTGACATCAAATGCTGTAAGTGTCAATGCTGTGACTGTCGATGCCCAGAACGTGGCTTGCATTCGTTTTGACTTAAGCAGTATCAGCATCGGTGGCAGCTTCTTTGCGATCGGACCATCAAAAGCACTTTGTCGCCTTGATCCAGCAGGTCGCGCATCCGTAGTGATGGTTTCTGCTCTTTCGGCGTCTTGTGACTTACAGAGCTCATTGCTGTGTCGCATTCCTGGCCGCATATTTTCCGGCCGGAGCTCACCCAGCCATTTTCTAGCGACCTTCTTCTCGATCAACAACAAACGCAAAATGATGTCCAGCCCAAGCATGCCGAATGCCATGCCAAAGACAGCATAGTAACCAGCTTGTTGGTAGACCACGCCACCAAGCAGTGGCGCAATTAACCCTGCCAGAGTATAGCTTAAGGCAACATATCCCATGTACTGACCTGCTCGCTCTTTACCGACCGTGTCGGCTAGTAGCGCAAGACCGACAACCCAGACCACGCCAGCTGATGCACCTTGCAACAACCGTCCCACAATCAAAAGTGGTAGATTTTTGGCAACGCATAGCATGACAGTCGCTCCCGCAAGCACTACCAAGCCCGCTAATAGGATACTGCGACGATCGTCGACGTGGTCAGAGAGCCAGCCAAAAACAGGCGCAGAGACCAGCAGGGCCGCCGAGTATGTTGAAAGCAGGATTGATAGCCAATATTGCACTTTATCTTCTCGAACGCCGATTCGGCCAGTCAGCTCAAATGGGAATACCGGCACAATGACTGCGTAGAGGAAGATGTCAGTAAATATCGCTGTGCCGACTGTAATCGTGATAAACCACGTTGACGATCTGGTTTCCAGAAGCCATGGCTTTGGTGCTGGTCCGGGGCCAGACGCTCGACGACTGATTCGAGGCAGCATGTCAACTACGTGAGCGGTTCGCACAAGATTAGATTGCTAGACGTTCATCCTGTATATCTAGTTACAAGTTCGCCTCTCGATATTCGAATGACCTCGATACCTGCATGCCGCGGAGTGCGAGGTGTTCAAATCGAGAAACTCGTTAAAGACACCAAAAGCAGTGCAGATCTTCTATAACAGTGCAATACTCACAAGCGAGGGAGCATATGAATAATTTTAATATAATTAACGGATAATCCTAGTGATGCACAGCAATATTGATGTGATGGAAGATCTAAACCTTGTGTTGTACTTTGGGATGACGCTTTCACCGATAGTCCCACATTTCTGGATATCGGAGGCTGGAGCCGATTGCTCTGGTTCCACTCACAAAGATAGAGCTTCACGTGGGGTAACCAATACTACCAACTCTGTATAGCTATGGGTAGGGCTGCGACGATTTTGCGGTCAACCACATTTGTAAAGGGCAAGTAGCAATACCTGAACGAGCGTCTTGCATATATGTGTTGGCTATGATCGACAACGGGTAACGGCTCTCAGGTACGATCGAATCCTGTTATTGGCACATCTGTGCTACAGCTCGCTCTTTTGACCTACAGCCTCGTCGAGCTTCCGTGCTCTGACCACCCACAAGGGGTCAGTCATAAAACCTCCTTTGACCACATCGACGATCTCTATGTCTTTCCACCCAGCCCAATGCAGATAATCGCCAACCATTTCCAATCTATCCTGTTCAGACACCTTCAGCCATCGGCCAACGACTTTGGTAGGGAAGCACCTGTTTGAAATGATGAGATGCACTCTGCCGTTCTCTTTGGTCTGCCTCCTAATGCTCTCCAGCACATCGACCGGCTTTGTCAAATAATCAATGCTGACGACACAAGTACTTGCATCAAGTTGTGCGCCTTGCTCTCTTGGTAATTGGACATCGGCATCTGTGTTGAGATCTTGAACTGACCATTTCCAAAGCACTGGATTTGCTTTCAATTCTGCTTGGTTCATGCCTGTACCCAGCACAACAACCTCATCCAGTGAATCACTATCGGCAACACCAGCACCTTCTAGTGCTTCTCTGCCTGACTTGAACTCTTCCCGTTTCTTAGCACGATTGAACACGTCTGGTGGATAATGTGATATCCAACTTGAGCAGAAATCTAATATCGTCCCTTGGCGTGGTAACTCAGCATCATAGTACTTTTTGAGGTTGATGATGGCGTTATCGTCGATGTGCGTGACAAAACGAGCTGGACCATAAAACGATGAGTCGTTGCCTGCATCTGTTGGTGTCATGTCTTGTACGGAATATGGGAAAGGGCCATCGGGCTTAGAAGGTAGATATGACCTGACCTGCAACGGTGTGTTCTCCATAGTTGCGGATCCGAAGATGCCAGAGAGCAAAGATACAGAGCGGACAGCGGTCGTGATAGCCGGGGAAGCGTGGCGTGGGAACAACTTGAACATTGATTTGAGGTGGTTGTGAATCCAGGTATAGCCAGCTGATCCTCGAATTAGTCAAGAGGACAGTTGCTTCGATTGATCAATGCTTTGAGTTTTTCCCTTCGTCGTCGATTTCCTCATCTGGATATGTTCAGAAGCATTCTTTGAGATGCCTGAATGATAATCAATGGTTTACCAGAAGCTCGAGGTTGATGACGCACGACATTCTGTAAGGCTCCACGATTTATATTACGGTCAGCCATTCGAGCGGAAGCGCAAGCATACCAGCCAAATCAAGCGGCCAGCGCACTTGGAAAACCACGTATTCCTGCTTGCTCTGGACCATTCAACTTGACGCCCATGAATTGTTCTAGAGCCTCGATGCGATCTCTTTCAGTCTTGATCTGCTTCAACTCGTGACTCTTCCCAAATTTTCGCTCTTTGATTTCGGCATTGTTCAACGTAATGTCACCAATAATACTCGATTCATCCTCGCTCATCAAGAACTTCTGACATATGACCAAACGTGTAAAGAATGAGGTTCGGCTGGTGCTGGTGTAGTGATTCATAACATTGAAGTCCTCAGGGAAGAACTCCCGTTCCGAAAAACTGTAGCATGGTATCCATGGTCGTGACTCGTCTTCCGATCGCGAGAATTTACAGCTGTAGATCCATAGTTCCTGTTCCGGGGTACACGACGTATTATTTCCAGCATGGCCACACGTGAGACGCAGAGAGCTAGCGATATCATCCCCATGACCAGCGTGCGTAGCAGTGTATCCATCCTGCAAAGGTATGAGATGAGTTGGTCCCATCGAGCCAAATCCGACGTCGGCAAAATATTTTCTGTTGTTGATCGTAACGATGTTCACTTGGTGACTGAAGCCACCAAATGCTGGTGGTCCATCACTGCTGGCATTCGGTTCATCGAGAGCTTTGCTGACTCGGGCTCCCGCTGAGTATACATTATAGCCTAGGGACCGTAAGACTGTGGCGAAGAAGGAGTTGTTTTGCATGCAATAACCTCCACGGCCGGATCTCCGTTCCACGATCTTGTGAAACAGGTGGTCAGGATCCAGAGACACGCCCTTGACTGTAGAATAGTGTAAGTCCAGATTCTCGAATGGCACATTGCACAATTGGTGGCGTATGAGCCCGTTCACGTATGAAAGGCGGTTATCATCGTCTGAAGGTTTGACTTCATCCGCTTTAAGCGTTCCGGATGAGGGCCATTTGATGTAACTGAGATACGCATCTAAATGTGCGTCGCTCAATGTTGGTCGATCTGATGCCGTAGCTGACATTATGACAATTCGTATTAGCTCGATCAAGAATATAACCAACGGCTGTGTAGTCGGCTAATATGAGCAATAATTTACTGCTTGTGGCGGGATCGAGAAAGGCGATATGACTAGATTCAGGAAGCGTTTATGCAGTCTTGGTCGATGCTGGCCTGCGAGCAAAAGGACTTTGTGGTCAACGAAGCACGACCGACGAGTACAATTTGAGCTGAGAGCTGGGAATTATCAAGTGCGAGTGCGGACCGTCATCTGAAAGCTCCACGGACTGGTGCCACCAATCAAATTCCGAAATTTCTGGCTCGTATTCTGGATTAGAAATAGCGAAAAGACGTCTCATGTTTGGCAAAACTGTTGACACCAATGTATATTGATTTGAGCTCGGTGTCTCGGTGCACTATCTTTTGCCTCGTACATCATCGGAACTCTCCTTCTTCTGCCCAGCGAGATAGCCAGCTAGATCAAAAGACCCAGCTCCAGTACTGGCAGGACCTTGTCCACTCATAGCTTTCCCCAACGCAGCTGTCGGGCCTTTCTTCTGCATCTCTTCGTACTCTGCGCGCATTTCAGGATCCATGTTTTCCATCAATTTTGGCATACCGAATGTGAACGCCAGAGCCACTATCGCGAGTAGAATCATGGGATTCTTGAGAAGTGACACTGGTGAGAACGCTGGCCGCTGCTCGTAGAATTGTTTCTGCCCAAGCACTCGCGGCACTATCGTAACGGACGATTGAGGACGACTCGACTGCCCAGATGAAGAGCTTACATCTGGCTGCGATGGAATCAGATTGACACCGGTATCTGACCATTGAGTGCCAGGATAAAGTTGTGCAGCAAAACTGATCAGTACCGAAATATCATCGGAGCCTGCGGCAGACAGATTTGGGGTGGTGTCGATTCTGTATGAGGCGAAGGCATAGTCTCTGGAGAAGATACTGAGTAGATGTGAGCCTGTCGTAGTCAGGTCGTCAAAGACCATAGTATTGTCCTTTCGTAATGGTGCTTGTACGACGACACCGTTCGGAGCTGTTATCGTTGCATGAGTCGAGGCTGGCAACGCATTCGGATTGTGTAGCATCTGAGAAGACTGGAGTTTGATTTCAATTTGTGCAGCATGACTGACACATGCAAGCCACGTGAGCCAAAGCACGGGATTTCTTGTAAATGACAACATCTCGGGGTTGTTCTGAGGACGATGTGGGCTTCCTCGAAAAGACTGGCGACGAACATATCGCAGACATTGTTCAAGCGATTGCAGGCTACGGCACGTCGTAGAGCAGGACTTGCAATAAACGCAAACGTAGTGCACTTATATACCTACGTAGCACGTCTAAGTTGGCTCGGTAGGTACAACAAACTTGCACGATTCCCAATTTTTGACGAGATCATGAGGTCAACCTCGCATGTCTCGTAGAGGCTCAGTCGATATGTTGCAATTAGGCTTACCATCAAATTTGAAGCTTAAGGAGCTGAGTGTATGGAACCCTACAAGTGCCCGAGAGCTCATTAAC
This sequence comes from Pasadenomyces melaninifex, assembly GCA_022813495.1. Lineage (NCBI taxonomy): Eukaryota > Fungi > Ascomycota > Dothideomycetes > Pasadenomyces > Pasadenomyces melaninifex. The sequence goes on along the minus strand of JAKLMI010000050.1, from coordinate 99,906 downwards.
CTCAACATCAGTTGCGATCAGCTTTCTACAATAAACTGTCGCTGAACCACGTCCGAAAGGCTTCGAGGTAGGTCGAATCGGTGGAGTTCATTGACGCTATACAAAATACCCCAGACTACTCGTTCAATGGTGTATTGCGCCTCATTCTGGGTATCGAGCTGCCCATGCCTGCTTCAGAGCAGATTGTCGTGCTCTGGGGTAGAAGAACGCTGAAAGAACACTTTCTACCTCTTCATAATCCTTCAGATGAGATCTCGACTTCAGCATTCGGTCCTGGAAGAGCATTCGAAGGTCGAAAGGTGTGCTGTCAAGCTGTGTCGGAGACATGATTACGGTACCTATCCAGAGGGCGCAATTCCTGAAGTCTGGCACGTACCACAAGCTAGGCTCTTCAAGCACCTTCTGAGCCCTTTGCCTGGTTTTCCGCCATATTGCCATCGATGTTTGGTAAACACCATAGGACAAATCTGCAGCCAGGCATTCCATAGCGATGAAGATGCACTTCTCGAAATTACTCAAGGTCGCTTGTGATGAATCTCCGAAAACAGACGTACGCCAAAGCTTCAGCACCTCAACGTTGCCGCAATGCGCTGGATCTCGAATCGCCTTCTCGTATTCAAGTAAAGCCTCAATAGTTTGTGTTGATAGATAGCCTAGCTCCGCTAGCTTTCGGAAGCCGTGCGGCAACTCGATCACACACTTGTCTTGCTCACATTGTATTATCTGGTGTCGCATCACTCCAGCGCCTGAGATCAACGCGAATCGACTATTCAGCCTCATGGCATTCATAGCATTTCCCAGAAGTTGGTGCATCGCCAATCGAGGCACATCTGCAGTAATGGTGCTACCGACTGCAGCATATCCACCACGAAGTTCGATCATGGTCTCTAGGCCTCGCAGATGGAGTAGACCATAGTCTATATAGCCTAAGAAATCATCGACGACAATGAGGAAGCTCACAGCCCACATCAGCACATCTCCCACTGCTTTTCTTGCAAGCTGTTTGTTCATTTGCACAAGGACTTTGCTTCGCAGTTGCTCGATCAGCGTCCTAATTTCAGTGCCTGCTATCTTGGCGGCGTGTAACAGGCACAGACGATAAATGGCTAGTACAGGGAAAACAAGCTCATGCGAATGTGCCCACTGCAGCATCGTATGGACAGATTCCCTTATCAGCACGTCAGACATTCCAATCGCTCGAAAGTCTGTCGGAAGGATTACAGACAGATCTGTACATTAGTCATGTAGTCACCCATTGCTGAAGAGTGCTTACACTCATATGAAGCTTTGACCTCAACATGTTCTTCTTGTTTGAAACATAGAGGAGTCATCAAATCTGTCCTGAGATTCAGCCCGGAGTAGAAAGCGTGCTGTATAGCTGTTCGTGTCAGTGCTTCATGCTGAAATTCCATTTCCTCGGCTTCGGCTGCTTCTCGTGCTCGTCTTTTCTGCTGAGCAGCTCTTCTGTCCAATCTCGTGACTATTTTAGGACGTCGCCGTTCATTTGCCACTTTCGAGAGATGGGTGTTGATCAGTCTTCGTATATCTGGGTCACGCTTCGGTGGTCCTTGATGATTGATGAACATCGTTGCGATGTATATCAAATACCGCTTACAACCTGAAAGTGACCATCTCTGCTATCGAAGCATGTTGCAACCCTTTTCAGATATTCCGCGCTACATGCATGGCGGACGAAGTGTGCGTCTGTCCTGGACACTTCAGGAACGACAGCATCGCTTCCCGCGCTTGGGAACGCAGATACGACACTCACCATATTCAAGAACGTCCCGCCAAGACACTCGACTACTATCGAATTCCTACTTGGTTGTGAGTGTATCTTCGATGAGGATGTCGAGTGTCGAGGAGACCCCTATATGACATTGTTCTATTACCACAGTTAGCTAAGCTCGAAGGATCATTATGTCAGCCCGAGCAAGGAGCAGAAATCATTGCCTTGAATAGCTTAGTCAAGCACGATATACTTTTCGCTTGGCCCGAAGCAGTATCCGTGGAACAGATCAGGCAATTTGTGGGACACCAGAGTTGCGTAGGGCTCTGAATCTTGATTGCGACTTATCACTAACCATAGTGAATAAAGAGACGAAGTGCATCAGCTCGAGTCAAAGTGCGGAGAAGGTAGTGGTAGAAGCACAGTGATCAATTCGAATTGCTATCATCATGGATCTACCAACAATCTTTCTGCCGACAAGGTAACTTGTTCAGTAACAGACAACATTCTTAGCTGTAAACCGGATGTCTTCGCCAGGCTCTATAATGCAGCTTGCCATTAAGAAGTGCTCATCGTTGATGTCCCAGCCATTCTTCACGTACAACCAAAATATTCCTTCTCATTCTTCTCCATATTCAGTCTTCAACTGTACTTCTAGGTAGGGTGAACTTGGCTTCGTGCTTGCCTCCCATTTTGAATCGTACTGGTACAGCCGGCTTCGGTGGCTCATTCTCCTGTAACAGTCCGGCAGAATATGCTGTCATATTTACCTCTGTCCTAAATGGACCCACAGTTTCCCAGTTTCCACTGCGCTTTCCTCCTTTCTTGACGACATCGGTCCAGGGGCCATCTATACTTGGTACAGCAGGTTCTGGTACTGGCTCTGGCTGTGGCAATTGAGCAACTGGTTTAGGCGCTGGCTGTCTTATGTTCTGCAGCTTGAGCTCCAATGCCGAAGGTTTGTTCTTCTTCTGCTTCTTGGTTCTCTTCTTCTTGGCGATTGCATTCCGTGGTTGTATCTGTTTTTGAACGTTGTCGGCAGTCTCGTGCAAGTCCAGGTTAAGCTCTTCCTCTTCCTCTTGTCGTGGTATAGTCGTTCTTTCTTGCTCATGTAGTTCATCTCCTCCCTGCGTTTCTCGTCGTTCGGCTCCCAAGAAATTGTCAGGTTCACTTTTGCCGGCGATCGCCAGATGACCGGTATCTGGTTGCTTTCGTTTCATACCCATTAGACTTGAAAGCGAGTGCTGGACATGATTTGGTCTGGTGTCGGCATCGTTCTGCTGCTGCTCGACCAAGGCAAGGGACTTCGTGAAGGCTGAGCTGAACCCAGAACCCAATGAATCGGGTGTGGAATGCTCAAGTTTCATAGCATCCTTTCCTAGCTCCGAAGAGCTTGAGCCAGCAGTGGCGGCAGAAGTGATACTGGAACTTCTGTTAGACATAGACGATGTATCTCGTGTCTGTAGCAGAGAGTCTGTGAAGATTCGACAAGGTGCACCGCAATCGAGGCAACCATCGTCGATAAGTCTTGAAAAGTACGCTTCGCATCGACAGCACTGATAGTACACCATATTGCAGTGGTTGTGTGCTATCAGTATTTTTGACCACAAGATGCAGCTATTTCTGTTCGGTATTTGTACTATGCAGAGTCAACTATCGTCATGATAAGTGCTGGTTGCTGAGGTGTTGGGTTATTTTCGGGTGATAGCTTCACCGCGACGCGTCTGGAATGATTATGACGCAGCTCGGCCTGGAAATAGGCGGATGCTTGCAGGTGCAAGAGCCACCGTAATCGCACCTTCCCACCACGGTGTGGATCCACATGAGTGAAGATGTAGAAACGTGCTCGATACATCGTTAAAACTAGACTAAGTTGTTATGCAGTCTATGCTAGAAGTGAAGCTGTGGTCTATATTATTCTTACAATTTAGCCCTTGGCTGGTTGACTCTAGCATTAGCTTCTTCGTACAACTGATCAAGCAGTGGCCGATACATTCGTACAGCCACAGGCCTCTTTAGCTTCAATGTTGGTGTTAATACCTCATTGTCAATAGTGAATGGCTCAAGAGCTAGGTGTATCGCTGCGACACGTTCATAGCCTGCAAACTTGTTCTTGCGACCGACTTTATCCAGGTCTTTGTGAATTGCAGCCTTCACCTTTTCATGCTGACAGGCGTCCTTGATTGCAGCGAAGTCGGTGGCTGATATGTTCTTGCCGAGAACCTTCGACGCGTAAGGAGCAAAGATGTCAGGCTGCACGCCAAATATGGCCACAAGACTTGTTTGCAGAGAATCGCCATGCACAAAGCCTTGCGCCAAATAATTGCAATTTGACAGGTATACGCCTTCAATCCTCTCCGGCGAAACATATTCACCTTGAGCGAGCTTGAGGACATTCTTTCTCCGATCGATAATTTTGAATCTGCCAAGTTCATCAACTGATGCAACATCTCCAGTCTTGAACCAACCATCCTCAGTGAAGTTCTTCTTTGTCTCTTCTGGATTCTTGTAGTACTCTTGGAACACGTTTGCGCCACGTATGAGAAGTTCGCCTCGCGGATAGGGCTTGTCCTCGACAGTATACTCCATGTCTGGTAGACTCAGCAAGCACATTTCAGTAGGGGCCGAGACACCACCACAATTGCCGGTGCTGAAGTCTCCTTCTTGTTGTGTCAAGCCAACTGCATACGTCTCGGTCATACCATAACCTTGCATCACTCTTGCACTCATGGCTACAGCCAAGAAGTCCTGCAGCGCCGGATCTAGAGGCGCCGAGCCACTGATGATGTGCTGAGCTCTGTCTAGGCCTAGCGCAGCTGCAACTTTCCTGCCCCAGATTCTGTCATACAAGAAATGCTTGTTTGTAGGGTTTTCTTTGCTCTTGAGATTCGCCAGTTTCGTGTTCACTACATGTCTGCTGAGTGAGCCTTTGAAGCCCGGGGCGTCCAAAGTACTAGCTTTGATTACACCACCGAATCGGTTGAACAATCTCGGCACAGAGCCAAAAGAAGTCGGTCGAAGGAGTTTAAGATCGTCGACGAGTTCGAGGATATTGCCATGGAAGTATCCGACTCTTCCACCACAGTATGCAAAGGTATGCTCGAGGAGTCGGCCGTAAATGTGCGCCAGTGGCAGATAAGAGCACATTATATAGTCACCCGATGTCTGGCTAGAGGCAATCAAGCCACCTGCAGTTGCTGCTACAGCATTTCTGTGCGTCAAGACTACGCCTTTAGGCGGACCAGTCGTTCCAGAGGTATAGTTGATGGTCACGATGTCCTCGGGCATGGGTGGGTTCAAAGGCCGTGCTGATGCTGCCCCGATCGCTTCCACCTCATTCATAGAGAAGAATTTTAGATCGAGATCCAAGTTCGCCGCCATCGAAGTCAACAAATCCTTCTTGGACAATGTTTGCTCTTCATTTTGTGTCGGCTCAAGAGGATCCAGCACAATTATGATTCTCAAATGTGGCAGACGTGGCTTCACCTTCATTAGAGCAGCCACATGACTCAGACTTGTCACAACACAAGCTAAATTGGCATGCTTGATGATGTATTCGGATGCATCTGGACCCAGCGTGTCGTACAACGAGACTGTAAACAGAGATTGCGACATACAAGCCAGGTCTGTAACCTGCCACTCAGGTCGATTTTGACACCACAGCCCAACACCATACTGTGTGCCAGTTATCCCTATACGCGCGTGCAGTTCAACCAGACCTTTGCCAAAGTTGTCTCTTCTTTTCTGGATGGTCTCATAGTCTATCCACTGATAATTGGTGAATGACTTCTTCGATGAGTCCCATGATCTGTAGCCAAAACCTGGCGAGTTTGGTATCCTGTTCGCAGTGATCTCAAACATATCATGTGCTGTACGCACAGCTGGATCGAGAGTTTCAATGATGCCATCTTTGCAACGATAATGTCTGTACACAGGTGATCTGCCTTCTTTTGTCGAGCCGGTGATGGCTATGGAGTGAGGTTGATCCTTCTCCGGTGGTTTGTGCAGCTCTTCTGCTCTCTGCAGATGCGGTGGCTTTGACGAGAGGAATCCCATCATGTCCCAGTCCTTCCGTGGCAGAGATCAGACTAAATTTGAGACTGGCTTCCTCCTTGTGTAACGACGAGCCTTTTTGGTAGTCGAATCCTATGGCTTGGATACACAAAATCCTCAAGACAGTAGCAGCACCTCAACCCACAGCAGTGATGATGAGAAGCTCAGCTCAGTTCAGCTCGACTTTTCACGCGCAGCTGATACCCTGGTTGCGGTACCGAGGCAGCATGCGCTCAGCCAAGCTCCAGTGGCCAATTTGCATCTGGCACAATCTCCGAGCAATCCACACGGATGAGTTACCTCTTCGGATTAGATGAACCACTGCACAGAATAGCCTAAGTCTTAGATCCAGAGAAGACACGTCGAATAATGACAGAACGCGAGATCAAGCAGTATGTGCTTGACGAGCAGGGGCCGTGCAACAGGTCGTGTGACGATTCGAGCATGTATGACATGTGCTCGATCGCTTTCCGGACTGGAAATACTCCGATGAAGCTATTATTCGTGCCTGAGATTCTTGGCATCAACTTCTACTCATACAATATGTCAATAAGGAGCTTTGTCCTGCTCAAGAACTTGCCGTCAAGCACCGTGTACTACTATTCTCTGACCGAGAGACGTTTGAAATGGTCGTCTCTGACACTCAGTCCAGGACATCATAATATCGAGATTTGTTACGAAATCGTGTAGTCTTAGCAGACATTCAGTATGTACGTCGCAAAATACGGACAGAATTACTGAGGCCCATTGCTCGTCATGTTGCTTTCACACTACACGCACATAGCGACTTCGGAACATACCATACACCTTCACCTCAACGCGTTGATGAGGCTCTTCGCTGGTGTACGTGATCTGGCCCGAAATAGTGTTTACGTCCTGCCACTTCCAGTCTAGCCCAGCTAAGCACGCCATTCGCGATGATCCGTATTGATGCGGGGATCATGGGGAGTAGAAGTGTATAGACAGGCGAGAAAAAAGGCAAGATGGCTATAGCCTCAATTCATTCTCGTCGAAAGCACAGGTGAGCTTACTGGCAGGACCGTATCGTACTTTCCCACTTTTACCAGCTTTGCTTGGCAACTACGTTGCATACCCAAGCTTTCGTGTTTCCACCGGATCGAAAGCTCGACTTGAGACAACTTCATTACTGACCACTAGTGTGACGGATACAACGATACATCAAGATGTCGGACGATTCATGGGTACAGCACTTCGAGACGCTCCAACTTCATGCTGGCCAGGAGCCTGACCCTACAACAAAGGCGAGAGCTGTGCCAATCTACCAAACCACGTCCTTCACCTTCGATGACTCTGCTCATGGCGCAAGGCTCTTTGGCCTCAAACAATTCGGCAACATCTACAGTCGTATCATGAACCCAACCGTCGATGTTCTCGAAAAGCGCATTGCGGCCCTTGAAGGTGGCATTGGCTCCGTCGCTGCTGCATCAGGTCAATCGGCTCAATTTATGGCTATTTCAGCTCTCGCACATTCTGGTGACAACATTGTTAGCACTTCGAACCTATACGGTGGCACGTACAACCAATTCAAAGTGCTCTTCCCACGCTTTGGCATTCAGACCAAATTCGTGACAGGTGACAAGCCTGAGGACATTGAGAAAGCCATCGATGACAAGACTAAGGCTGTGTATCTTGAGACGATCGGAAACCCGCGCTACAACGTCCCGGATTTCGAAGCTATCGCGAAGGTCGCCCACGCGAAGGGTGTTCCCGTCGTTGTTGACAACACCTTTGGTGCAGGTGGCTATTATTGCCAGCCCTTGAAGCATGGCGCTGATATTCTGGTGCACAGCACAACAAAATGGATAGGCGGCCACGGCACTAGTATTGGTGGTCTCGTTGTTGATTCCGGCAACTTCGACTGGGCTGCAAATGCTAAACGCTTTCCACAGTTTAATGATCCTGCGGAAGGTTACCACGGCCTGAAGTTTGTGGACACCTTTGGCAAGCTCGCGTTCTTGATCAGAATCAGAGTGGAGATTTTGCGAGATCTAGGGAGCTGCATGAGTCCTTTCAATGCGCACGAGTTCCTGATCGGCGCAGAGACATTGAGCTTGAGATGCGAGAGAATTGCACAAAACGCGCTACATCTTGCAAGATGGCTTGAAAAGCATCCTAACGTGGCTTGGGTAAGCTACCCTGGTCTTGAGAGTCATCAAAGTCATCAACTGGCCAAGAAATATCTGCCACGGGGATTTGGTGGCGTTTTGAGCTTCGGAGTGAAGGGTGGCGCAGACGCTGGTAGCCAGGTCGTGGATGGCTTCAAGCTGATCAGCAATCTGGCGAAGTGAGTAGCGTGCATGATTTACGAGCTCGTTTGCTAACAATTTTGTAGTGTTGGTGACGGGAAGACGTTGGCAATCCATCCGTGGAGCACGACACATGAGCAGCTATCTGACCAAGAAAAGATCGACTCTGGTGTTACGGAAGATCTCATTAGAATTTCCGTAGGCTACGAGCACATCGAGGACATTACTCACGATTTCGAACAGAGTTTCAAATCCAGCGATGCTGCGAGGACTGGTGGTGTTGAAGGCAATGCGGATCAGACCGGCTCAACGCAAGCACCTGCAGCTATCAGTGGGGCTACCTAAGCACTTCCCCTGGCATAAGGAGCTGATGCTTGACATAGGTAAATTGTAGTTGTGCGTCTACCTTTGCTGCCGATGCAGCATGATAGATAAGATGCAACTTCTGAGATGCAGATAAGCTCCTGTGTTTCAGTTCATGTTTTTGAGCTTCCAGATCACGCCCGCTAATATACCGCCGGTTGCTATCAGTAGCAAAACCACAGTCGCAAGCGCCCAAAGCATTCTCTTCGTTCTAATTTCCTTCTTCTCTTCCACTGTAAGTACGTGCTGAACACCTTCTTCGCCCATGTCGATGCAATCTTCAGAGCACTGATGCGAATGAGATTGGCTTCTTGAGCCTCGTGATGATGGCGCTTCACTTAGCACGGGCCGGTGCTGATCTGTCCGTGGTTGTAGACCTGCGCGGTCTAGCGTGTTCGAGTACGGTACAGAAGAGAAGGCGACCTCTTCCTCTTCCTCTGACGACTTTGACTGTGCTGTGACTGGGCACAAATCAATAGGACTATGCAACCTGTGCAATGAATGTCCAACATTGGGTGACTTCTGCTTACGCAAGTCAGCAGCATTCAACGTTGGCGTAGACGGTAGTCGAGGAAGCGAGGTCAAATTATCATTGGAGGGTGATGCTGGATTGCATCTGATATAGCCTTGGCGAGCGAAGTCGAAAACAAAGCCTGTCACAGCCTTCGACCGCTTGTGCGATGATGGAGAAGAACTGGGGTTGAGCTCGGTCAACGAACGCAGAGGTGCTGGCGCCTTTCTTGATGATCGCCGAGGAGGGAAGAGAGACGATTTTAAAGCGGGCGGTACCTTCCCTGAGTGGACACTTTCCGCGGATGTGTTCCATTGTCCTTCTGACGGCGATCTGGGTATGAACAATGGTGATCGCGCGATAGGTTTCCTGGTCTGTGAGTTTGACAGCTTTTGCTTGTTTGGACTTCGGCTAGATGATCTGTGATAGACTTGCCATGCCCGAATCCGCTCGCCTGTCTCATTCGTTGGGCTGTACAATCGTTGGTCTACTTTGAGATCGCGATACTCTGCTGGCGATCGTTGAAGCAATTTGGGTAATGCTGCGAGCACATCGTCTGAGAATGACGGCGTTGTCTCGGGACTGAGGAGCCTGATCGAGTTACGTTTCCAAGGCGTACTACTACTGTGCTTCGGCGTCACATCAATCGGCATCACTCTTTCCAACGTCGTAGGAGAAAAGGGTCGATGTGTCGTTGCAAGGCATTGTTGCCGAATTAATGGCTCAGGCGATCTGATGGTTCGCGGCTTGAGATTCGGAAGCGACGTCGTAGGCCTCGGTGGTCTAGACGGTCTGCCACTTCTGGTCGAGTTCGTTGTTGATGAGGTTCTCGAAGGTCGATAAGCAGCAATCTCCGGTAATGGAGGCAGCGGAGATGTTGGCGGCGGTGATGACGGAGGTTCCGTTGGACGAACCGAGAATAGTGTTCTTGCTGCAATGAGTTGATAAGGTGATGTGTCAGATGTGGCGCTTGGGATCTGCTGCATAATTAATACTAGTATATCTGAAATGGGATCTGCCACATTTCAAGCAATATACGGTCTCATCAATCGTAATAGTATTGATAGAATGCCAGAGGTCGCATCGAGCTGACGCGTACGCAGCACGACGGTGCATGTTGTATATGCTGGTCGAGGACTGATCAATTGCGGTATCATACAGCTCGATGGTATGCGCCGGTAGGACGAGCATCGGTATCTGTGGCACCTCAACGGATACATGCATGAAATCTGGATGGCCACCATGAATTCTTTCGAGCCTGTGGTGACGTTATCAGCTCATCTGGAATGCGAAGATGGGCGTTCACATCGGATTATCGATGACAGCGCAGCTGAACAGCCATCATCCTCCTGTCATTCGCTTGAGTCTCCGAAGTAGAAGGTGTAGCAGAACTCAGACACGTTTTTCAGGGACAGGAAACCAAATGCGATATTGACGATGTCTCACATACACAACATCGCCTGCGTTGTGGCCAGGCACAATTGACCATTCTCTGGTATCCAAACATCATGCGCGTTTCCTTTGAGTATTTGTAAGCGATTGTGCGACTGCTGCTACAAGCATTATCGTTCTTTTCAGAATACCTAAAACGCTGCAATCGTGAATCATAACAATCTTAAGGAGAAGACAGATTATGGGAGCTGTTTGTTGTCGACGATCGAGAAGCATGGCAGAATGCCTGAAATTGTGATCTCAACCACAACATTGGTTATGCTGGCGAAGTTTCAGATTCTAATCTGAGTCAGTGTTCATATTTCGGGTCCATAAGCGAAGACGCTGGAAAAATCGACCCAGCCAATGTATTTGGACAGAATATCTGCTTGTAACAAGGATAGAGAGTTGATCGGGCTGTTCAAGACAATAAGTAGACATTCCTACAGCTCCCTGCGACTTCCATAAACGGAGGGCTTTGTCGCCAACCACGAACGGCATGTGAAGTATGAGCATCAGCGAAGAACTGAAGGACCTAAAGGACCAGATGGTCCTTTGACGCTGCTGTCTATATTCAACGTACTACTAACAGTGGCACGCAACCTCAAGCAGCTGTTGACGTTGCGCTACAACAAACAATGGTCCTGTCGTCCTCGAGACTCGATAGAAGAAGAGTCAGAGGTGACAGCCTCCACGCTCTCGCTTAATGGATACGCTAATCTGTTCTTGTCTTAGGGGCTGTCCTCCCTCACGTGGCACGGACTGCAGCTTACTAAAGCCCGGAATTGAGCCTTTATCATTCCACAGAAGTTGGAGGTCGCTGGAGTTTGCTTCGAAACATCTCCTGATCAATTGGATCGAGCTGCCGATGCTCTTATCCGATCAAGACCAATGTAATCCGAATAGCCTTCTGAGTCGCAGACCCCGAGGGCGGGGTACAAGCAGCATGATGGCTTTCCCAAGGATGGAGGATATATACTCTGTCGTGCTGTACCGGCCGCGCTGGTTCATAATCAGCAGAACTTCGCGTTAACTCTTCGTCACAAATTTCAGCCATTTCTATCCGGGACAGTCACCTACTAGGCTGCCACTGACGAGGCTTCACATCCGATACCAAGATCGCCGAACAGCCATCATGGCAACCAACGGAGTGCAGCAATCTGCACAGCACCGATTTGACCCAACCTTTACGCAAAATGTCATCAATGCTACAGGTCCGAAGACCTCTCCTCGAATGCGAGAGGTAATGACATCTTTAATCAAGCATTTGCACGACTTTGCTCGAGAGATCGAGCTCACAGTTGACGAATGGTCGGAAGGTGTAGCTTTGATCAACTGGGCTGGACAGATGAGCACAGACAGGAGAAACGAAGGTCAACTTGTTTGTGACGTTCTAGGTCTTGAGTCGTAAGACAGCTTTACCCATGGGTGACTATTGTAGCTAATATCTCGTGCTAGGCTTGTGGACGAAATCACCTATAAGAAGGCTTCGGAAGCTTCTGACTTCGCCACACAGTCTGCTATCCTTGGTCCCTTCTTCAGACACGATCATCCCTTCAGGGAGAAGGGTGATACGATCACCTTTAACACCCCAGATGATGCGCAGGTCGCATACATGCATGGTGTGGTAAGAGATGCGAAGACCAAGAAGCCCCTTGCAGGCGCCACCATTGATGTTTGGCAAGCATCCACAAACGGCCTTTACGAACAGCAGGATGAAAATCAAGTCGACCACAACCTGAGAGGCAAATTCAAGACTGACGAAAATGGTGAATATGCTTGGTACTGTCTCAGGCCAACACCTTATCCGGTGCCTTTCGATGGACCAGCTGGAAAGATCTTGCAGTTGCTCGACAGACATCCTTATAGACCAGCCCACATCCATCTGATAGTCATGATCGATGGATATAAACCCATTACAACACAGATATTCGATAAGGATAGCAAGTACCTCGAGGACGATTCCGTCTTCGCAGTCAAGGATTCTTTGGTGGTCGAATTTGTGCCAAAGAAGGACGACGCTAAAGCGCAATTCGAGCTCAAATACGATGTCGAGATGGCACCGAATGACGACAACACTGTTAAGGGAACAGCTCTGGCTTCAAGTGGTGCGTCTTCTTGAGGCTTAGTTGTGATTCATTGTACATTTAGCCAGAATGAATTTATATTTTCTTCGCAAGGTTCTGCATAATCAAATGTCGTTGTGTAGTTTAAGCTGCTCTCCCCTCTCTACTTAAACGTTCTAAAACCAGCATACGTAGAAACAAAATAGTACGGGCGTTTTGCATACGATACCTAGGTAGCTTCTTCCTGCGCAAGCTGCACTGCTGCTCGCCAAGGCTCAAGCATCAGAGTCGCCGTGCTGGTCAGCAGGGCTTGAGCCTAGCTCGTGGTTGACGCTTAAGGCATCATCCCACCTGAAATTTTAGGCTTTGAGACCTCGACATTCTATATCGGATCACGCACTTTCTCCAGTCTCTGACCTCGGATCACCACAATTATTTGCTCCAGTCCTACCAGAGTGTCAAACAAACATTCGCGGACCGCGCTCAGCCTGTCCGTGTCAAGAAGTGCTATCCAGCACGTGTCGGATGTGTTCCGATTGACGATGTAGGATGTGAGCAAAGTATGCCACGTCCGAAGGTCAAGGATGAAGATAGGAAACGTGTAGCGAAGTGAGTTTCTCGAAATAAGCTCAAAGCTTAGTGTCAATTTCGCTGACAATTGTGGTCTCTCAGGGCATGCGATACCTGCAAACGTCGCAAGGAAAAGTGTACGCAGGTCTTGCGCCTCATGAGGCATCAGGCTGATTAATACAGGTGATGGTGGCGAGCCATGTCTGCTCTGCCGCCGCCGCGATCGTGAATCAACCTGCACGTACACCTTGCCAAGAGCGCGACGAGGTCTGCAAGGTAGGCACAGTGTAACCGAGTCTGTCCGTTCGAACAACTCGCAGTCGTCGACAACTCCATCAAGTAATGTTCACCTAGGTCCTGCACTCGCCCAGGCCAGTCCCGACGATGCAGAAATTGCAATTGAGTCACTCCTCACCTTGTCTGGCAGCAGGTCAGCTCCAAAGACACCAGCAGACCCTTCTCCTAGCACAAATGTCGCATCAATGGCGCACGCGCCTGTGCCAAAGCTAGCACGTCTGCTCCGGGACGGTCACGGCAAGTTCATCTTCGTGGGTGACAGTTCTAATCTTGCTTTCCTCCAAAACATTCGAAGACTTGCTCGGACGACCATTGGCGAATGTTCGCTAACTTCAGATCCCATGCGACATGCTATGATCGAAGCTATACCTCAAGATGTCCATTCTCCAAGGACCTCCGGTGCCGTGATCGCTAGGCCCACTCAGGCAGAAGCGGAAGATTATGTTAACCACTATATGCTAGCTGCATCAGGTGCAATAGACCTATTTGACAAATCCGATATTGTGCAACACCTAAGCACATGGACAGAAGACAACGGGAGCACGAACAATGCGACCGACTCCATTTTCTACCTTGTAGTTGCAATCGGAGCTCGAAACAAAGTCGTAGACAAGGACGATCTAGCTGAAGCATACTTCTGCCGTGGCAGAGAGCTTGCCATTTCTAGCTTCATGGATGACCCGAGTGTCCTGACTGTTCAAAGCTATGTATTGATTGCATTTTATTTGCTGACTGCTTGTCGTCGCAATGGTGCATTCATGCTTCTTGGTATTGCTGTACGGGCGGCGTATGCCTTGGGCTTACACAGGAGCGACATCTCCGCACTCTTTGAAAGTAGAGAAAGGAGGACTAGAGAACGTGTATGGAAGAGCTTGAGAGTGCTTGACTTGTTTCTCTCTGCCAGTCTCGGCAGACCTCCTGCGACATCCGAGGTCGACGGTGGAAACGTGTCGTGGGAAGGCAAAAATCGTGTCTACGAGGATGTCAGGATGAGTGGAAGTGCAATGAGCAGTAGCGCCCTGCTAAGAATATGTTTTATCTTCGAGAGAATTCTGAATGAGGTTTATTGCAGGCGAGAGGTTGATGTCCAGCTTGTGAACAGTATCAGCGCTCAATACCGTGATTGGGACATGGCTTTGGATGCTGGATTTGATATTGACGGGCTTGCTGCGGGCAAAGATACAAACAGTTTCCAACAAGTTATTGGGTTGGCGCATCTCAAATGCTCCTATTACTGGAGTATCATTCTGCTTACACGACCTTTTTTGATCTTCGATGTCAGCGCCAAGACGAGCAGCAATGACAGTGAGAACAACAGGGGTACGGCTAAGCAGAACAATGCGGACACCACCACTTTAAGTGAGGCTTGCATCGATGCTAGCTTGAGGTCGATCGAGGTTGCAAGTGATATTATTCACACTCCTAGCTGCCCGAAGCGGCCCTTCATCATCACAAATGCACTGTTTGTATCAGCCCTTATCGTGGGCTTGGCTATGTTTGGCGACTACGATAAGTCCTTCCCATTGATGAGCAGCCTCGAGCAAGCAAAGGTCGTACTTGGCAAGCTAGCGAAGCATGACCCTAGTGGTCGGCGGTATTTCATGATCACCACATATCTCCAGCAGGCTGCATTGGAGCATATCCGTCGCCGGGATGAGCGGCAGAACCAGCGAAGACGGAAAGGGATTGAAAGCATCTTCGGGGATTTGCTACACAAAGAGTCATCATTCCAGCAACCTGCTTCAGACAAGCAAGGAGCACCAGAGATAGACGGCTTGCCAGGTGACGATGTTTCAGTCAGCAACACGCAGGACATGTCGCTGAATAGTCGGCTTGAAGACACATCAAGTAGAAAAGGTCCGACGTTGACTACCTCAGGTACTTTGGCTATATCGAAAGAGCCCCTCATGCCAATCGATCCCAGTGCGCCGGATATTGGAGGACTGGGAGATGATTTTCTTAAGGAGTGGATGCCTACAGACACTGACGGTTTTGCATTGCCAAACTATGCTGAGGAGTTTCCGCTGTTCAGCTTGATGAACGACTATACCTCTGATGAGCGCTATTTGCCTGACCTCTACTAATAATCAGCCTTACTCTATTTTCTTCAACTCAGGCTGATCTGGTATCGTGTTGACTTCATCGATATAGGCTTTCAGCCGTCTGAAGATCCAGCCTTGCAGAAACCAAGCGATGATTGCAATGACGAGGATGTAGCCTGCAGTAGGGACCAGCGATTGAGGAAAGACGTTGAGGATATATGGATCAAGTATCAGATCGACGTGAACGTCAGGCACGTCCTCCATGAGGGTCTTGTTTAGACTGAAATAGTCTGCTGCAGCTTGCACGCGTAGGAAACAAAAACTTTTCTCCTTGGCCTCCTTGTCAGCTCTATATCGTGCTGCAGTAAGCTGGTATACTTCGCCATCATTGAGCGACCCACGTCTGCTGTGCGCGTAGTCGCTGAGTGAGCTTATCAGTTCTGGGTTTGAAAATGCTTCGTCCAAGCTGTACGTATCAAGCCAAAAACCGGTAGGCTGAGTTGCAAGCCAGCATACACGTAGTTCATAGCGGCGTCCAGGCTCAAGACCCTCAAGAAGTGTCCATGTGTCGAGCCCGTGAGGTTTGTCGTCCGTGGGAAAAGCTGCCTTCAATTGCGTACGAACTGACCACTGATCTGGGTGCAGAGAGAGTAAGAATAGATTGTCCAACGCTGAGTCTTGCGGTACAGGAGTGTGGGCTGGTGCTTTGAAAATAACTTTTTCGACGTTGGCGAGAACGCCTGGTATCGAGAGGAAAGCCGCCAGCGTGTAGAAAGGCCTCATTATGCTAGGTTGGCAAATACTAGATAGAGCTGATCAGCTTCACAAGAATGTGCACGAGTTGTTGGTGGTGAAGAATGACTGATACGAGAGATCAATGGAGCATTTTATACAGAAAACCACTACGCGTCTTATATAGGTGGTGAAATTTGCTATGTGATCGCTTCGTGATCGCTGAAGGACGTGTTTCGGTCATGAAAGCATACGCCAGCATCATCTGCCATGACCAAATGATTCTACAATACGATGTCTTACAAGATTTGACACAGCTCATTGACAATCTTCTTCGTGCACACGTCGCGTTATTGTTTGTTCTAGTCAACCGTACCAATTTACGGTTTAGCACAATACCCTCAGGTCGTGATACGCAGTCGCGGCCGACCGCGAGTCCCTGGCACTTGCAGGTAAACATTGCCAAGACACTATGATTGGCTCCAAATGATTGGCTCCAAATGTTAGTCGCGACCCTCTTCAATCAACACCGTTCACCGCAACCACAAACTGCGCTTTCCCATTCTCCAGGTTCTCTTCACGACTCGACAACGCATTCTGTTCGAGCTTTGACATTCTGGTCATTGACATATCTTGTTGAATAATTACCAGAATACCATCAGTCAAGATGAGAGAGGTTATCTCCCTCAACGGTAAGTTCTGAAGCACGCGTTTTGATAGGCAGACCCCTGCTCAAGCCACCCCTCTACAATTTGCATCGTGCACACACTACCACAGCGCTGCGACAAACCATCAAAGACATTGCTGACGGTGACTTGTAGTCGGTCAGGCTGGTTGCCAGATCGCAAACTCATGCTGGGAGCTATACTGCCTCGAGCACGGTATTCAGGTCAGTTCAGGCAACACAATTTCTGATCATGCAAGCACTGACAGTCGATAGCCAGATGGGTATCTAACCGAAGAAAGAAAGTCCGCAGATGCCGATCAGGGCTTCAGCACCTTTTTCTCAGAGACAGGTAAGCAATGATAAAGCTTGATAGATTGATCAGCACTAATTCTGGCATAGGTAATGGCAAATATGTACCTCGCACAATTTACTGCGATCTTGAGCCAAATGTCGTCGATGAGGTTCGCACTGGTCCATACCGAAGCTTGTTTCACCCAGATCAGATGATCACTGGCAAGGAGGATGCGTCGAACAACTATGCACGTGGACACTACACAGTCGGCAAGGAGCTGATCGATCAGGTTCTGGACAAGGTTCGAAGAGTTGCGGACAACTGCTCGGGTCTGCAAGGATTCTTGGTCTTTCACTCTTTTGGTGGCGGTACTGGCTCTGGTTTCGGTGCTCTGTTGATGGAACGTCTGTCCGTGGACTATGGCAAGAAGTGCAAGCTCGAATTCTGCGTCTACCCAGCTCCCCAGGTCGCAACATCAGTGGTCGAGCCATACAACTCTATCTTGACTACACATACAACACTCGAGCACTCCGACTGCTCCTTCATGGTCGACAATGAAGCCATCTACGATATCTGCCGCCGAAACCTCGGTATTGAGCGACCAAACTACGAGAACTTGAATAGACTCATTGCTCAAGGTAAGACACAAGCGAAACTTACGTATCATGACTAATCGTTTCCTAGTCGTCTCATCCATTACTGCCTCCCTCCGATTCGACGGTTCGCTCAACGTCGATCTGAATGAATTCCAGACCAACTTGGTTCCATACCCACGTATCCACTTCCCTCTCGTTGCCTACGCACCAGTTGTCTCAGCAGCAAAGTCCTCCCACGAGTCGAATAGTGTTCAGGAGATTTCGAACGCTTGCTTCGAGGCCAACAACCAGATGGTCAAATGCGACCCACGAAATGGCAAGTACATGGCTACTTGCTTGCTCTACCGAGGTGATGTTGTGCCCAAGGAGGTCCATAGCGCAGTTGCCACCCTCAAGACGAAGAGAACGATTCAGTTCGTCGACTGGTGTCCAACCGGTTTCAAGATTGGTATCTGCTATCAACCACCACAGATGGTGCCAAATGGCGACTTGGCGAAGGTCAACCGTGCAGTCTGCATGCTATCCAACACCACCGCTATCTCCGAGGCGTGGTCAGCACTTTCGCACAAATTCGATCTCATGTACAGCAAGCGTGCTTTCGTTCACTGGTACGTTGGTGAGGGTATGGAAGAGGGTGAGTTCTCGGAGGCACGGGAAGATCTCGCAGCTCTTGAGCGAGACTACGAAGAGGTGGCGAGCGACTCTATCGAAGAGGGTGATGGCACAGAGGTGTTGGAGCACTAGATTGCTGAGTATTGGAAGAGGCATGTTGAGCATGCCGGAAAATGTGAAAAGCTGTGTCTATTAGGCGAATCGTACAGTATATTCTAGCAAGCGACAACGACGTGCAAATGTGAGCGTTTGACAAGCACTTAATACTGTCCCGAACTTTCTTCTGCATCTCACTCAATCTAGTCGATCGTGCGCCATTTCGGCACGTTCAGCTTGCTGTCTCTCGTGGCATACAAATCTCGCCAGAAGTAGTCGGGCAGATAAGATGACTTGGATCAGCTTTGCGAGCGATATAGCACCCGAATTTAGCAGACATCATGTGTCAATGCTAAAGCGATGCTAATTTCAAACTTTACACACTAGTATCGACAGCGGACTGATACAGATCAGACTTGTCTGCTAGTTGAATACAGCAGGTGAGTTTGCAGATTTCAGCAAAGTCCCTCCAGAAGACCTCAATTTACCCAAAAGCACATCGGACTCATTCACTCAGGAAACTCCCCAACCAAGATCTTATTTCTTGCCGCTATCCCCATTGCTACCGCTGCTTCCGCTGGCAGAGCCACTAGAAGATGGTGTGTACGTGCTGCTACCTGAACCATTGTTGTAGTAGGTCGAGCCGTTTGGGTTAGAGTAGTAGTAGCTGCCGTTGCTGATCGAGGAGGTTAGTTCTTCGCCTATCAATCCGTCTCATCTAAACTTGGGCTTACCTGTTGGAGTAGTGGTATGAATTCGAGTTCGAGGCGCTAGAGCCATAGTCTCGTGAGCAATAGTGGTTACCCTAAATATTGTCAGTTTTCAGTCTTTCTGCATCCAGTGCCCTTTTTACCTGGCTTTTTGTGCCAGAGCTCTTGTAAGAATATCCTTTGTCAGACATTGTGTGAGTCAACTTGAGAGTGGTGTGATAGATCCAAAAATGTCGAGATGAAATTGCCTATTGTATTGTGTAGAACGGAAGGAAGTCAAGAGCGTGAAGCACGAGTAAGGAAGGCAAGGACATGAAGCACGGGTACATACTTTTCCTGGTTAATGCAATTGTCTGAAGCCGAGCAAACACATTACGTTCAATATCAAAGTTGTCACTCGACTTGCTTGTTCTTTATGCATAGCAAACATAGCCAGGTCTCAAAGAGCGATGGAAACCTAATTCGACCCACCAATACCCATTGTGGGTTATCACGGTTCTATGTCAGGGGTTCTGGAGTTGGCTCGGTGTAGGAAGGAAACAGACAGAGAATCAGGCCATGTTGTAGCAATTGTTTTCGAGACAGCGACTGCTTCGTGGCGCGTTGTTGATGTGCAATGTCAGAGTTGACAAAACGGGTGGATCACCGACTGAAGGACTTTGTAGAAAATGCTTGACAGCGTGAACAGAATAGTGCTTAAGAGACTATATATCATCGTGAGTTCAGGGGAAGACATGTCCGGCGGACTTGTAGTATCTCCGCAAATTGTTCGCTCTTGATGAATTACCAACAACAATTTTGAGTAGCTCGAGATTGTCGATGTTGGTTCTGTATGATAGCTCTTTCTGACTTGCCGTAAATCTGTTCTGCAGGTGAGCCAGCCAAGAACTATGTTACCTGGACAATGGTTTGAGTACCTGACAGGCCTTGTGATGTCGCTGTTATTTTTAGTTGGCCAGAGGCTCCGGCATCAGCACGAACAATGGCCAATGCAAGCCCGCTGAAGGCTCTTCGTGTGGTCGATGGAAATGCAGTCAAGTCAGCAGGATAGCCATTATCAGTCGCCACAATTCGACCTGGTCCGTCGATTGAGAATGCAATGGCATTATCAGCCGAGGGCACAACATTGCCACTTGCATCTACCACACTGACAGTGATGAAGGACAAGTCAATAGCGTCAGCAGAGATAGAGCTTCTATCAGTGCTCAGCTCTAATCCGATAGCGGTGCCGGCTGTAGTTACAGTATCATTTGCCCATTCTTGGCCGTTCTTATACGTTATCACATGAAGTGTACCGGGTTGATATACAACATCGTTCCACCTGAACCTATACTCATATTGACCTTTCTTGAGTCGTCCCTGACTCTGCCCATTTAGATACAGCTCGGCCTCGTCAGCTGCTGAGAAAACATGCACAGGCGTAACCTCATCAACACGATCAGGCCATGTCCAATGCGGCAGGATATGAGCCATCTGCAGATCAGGCCGCCATCGTGATTGGTAGAGGTAGAATCTGTCCTTCTTGAACCCTGCAAGGTCAATGATGCCGGAATAAGAGCTCCGTCCAGAGTTATACGGAGTCGGCTCGCCAATATAGTCCCAGCCTGTCCAAACAAATTCGCCTGCGACGTATGGATTCATGTCAAGTGATTTGAAGACTTTGTCTGCCGAGGAACCGAATGTTGCTGAGTATAGTTCATACGCACTTACAATGCCCAGGCTCGAATTGCCACCCGATGTGTCGTTGACCGGAGCACTGATGTCGTCAATCACCGGGAAAAGATAGGTGCCACGTGTGCTAAGAGCTGAAGCTGATTCTGACGACCAAATCATCTTTTGTGGAAAAGCCTGGTGATATTCAGGATACAGTGGCGGGACTCTGATACCGCTTATGTTTGAGTAGGGATTCGTGTCTCGTATTCCGGCACCTTGATAATTCAAGCTGATGATGTCGACAACTCGTGGAAAGGACTGATTGTACAGTGCCGAGTTTTCTGATGCTGTTGCTAGACGTGTGGGATCTTCCTGGTGCACTATGTCATGTAATTTTCGGGAAAGTGCAGCACCGGTTTCATTTGTCTGCTGTTCAGCAACTTCGTTGCCGTAACTCCATGCCACAATCGAGGGGTGGTTGCGATCTCGTCGAAGCATATTCCGCAGATCTGCTTCGTGCCATTCCGGAAAGATAAGGTGAAAGTCCGCAGGAGTTTTGTTGAACATCCATGTATCGAAGACCTCGTCCATGACCACAAATCCCATCTGGTCTGCTAAATCAAGTAGTTGAGGTGCAGGTGGATTGTGTGACATTCGCAGGGCGTTACAGCCGACCTCTTGCAAGAGTTGCAGCTGCCTCTGTGCGGCACGTGGGTTAAAAGCAGCGCCAATCGCGCCTTGGTCGTGATGATTGTTGGTACCCTGAACAAGAACGTGCTGACCGTTGACAGTGAGTCCAGTATTTGAGTCATAGCTGACAGAACGAATACCAAACCGGGTCTTGTAGGTGTCAACAACTTGGCCGTCTACCACTATATTGGTGATAGCCAGGTAGAGATGCGGATGCTGAGCTGGACCCGGCCCCCACAAGTGTGGGCTTGAGACAAATGCTGTGTTATTGACTGCTTGCTTTGAGCCTGCTGAGACTTGGATTGTGGTGCTAGGAAAGCTGGCAACTTTTTCCTCACTTGCTTCGCTGATAGCATCAAAAGCAAATATATCAGTCAGCAGTTCCACCTGTTGATCAATGCTATCCGTGTTCTTGACTTGGACGACTAGATCAACCGTAGCTGACTGAGCCGAAACATTCCTAGTAGTTATCTGGGTGCCATAATATGCCACATGCGTAGGGGCTAGCTTGGTCAGCCACACGTTCCTATAGATGCCACCACCGTTGTACCAGCGAGAAGAGTCCGTCGGATTATCCAGTCTGATAGCTAATTGGTTCTCCTGACCAGGTTGTAGGTACGGGGTCAAGTTCAGTCGAAAAGAGTTATAGCCATATGGCCATCCACCGACTAAGATTTGGTTAAGCCATACCATAGTGTAGGACATCGAACCCTCTAGATCAAGGTAAATCGACTTGCTCGCATCGTCCTCCGATATTGATAGCTTCTGACGATACCAGCCAACACCGAAGACAGGTAGTCTTCCCATGCCAGGACTAATTAGTGGGTCACTCTCAGTGTAAAAAGGTCCTGCAATTGACCAGTCATGGGGCAGTGTGACATCCTGCCAATCGCTATCGTCGTAAGATGCCTGAACGTAAGGAACATCTACACCTGGATTGCCTTCTGGTCTTTGGTACCATTTGCTCTGGTCGTTGATGAATTGATTAGCAGAAGGCAAGATCCACGGCTTCAAGATCTGAGTGCCATTGGTAGAAGGTAGTCCGGGGCGATGATCATAACTCAAGCCATCAGGATTTGTCTCTGATCGGAAGAACTTCCAACCATTATTCAAGCTAAGTTGTTCCCGACCGTCAGTAGTGGTGTTGCTGAAGTTTTTGCTCGTAGGCCTGCCATACCCAATAGCTAGCAACGTCAACGAAATACAAAGAAATGCAGATGACCTGATTGCCAGAGGCATGTTTGCAGCAGAGATTTGTTGAGTTTGGCCATGGTGACTATCACAGCCAATACGTCGAGTGTATAGAGCAACTCGCTCTTGCTTCCCCACCGGAATGATGTACAATCTGCTGTATTCAGTCAGTAGAATAATAGGCTAAAAGCAGCTGTAGACGTGAGATGATCATCGCGAAACGAATGGAAGCTATGCGCACAGACTGGGGAGATGGAGTTCGGCTTGAAGCACGCCGAGGGTTAAGTAGCAAGCATAGAAGAAGTCAATCGGGACGATGCCACAGGGACAAGATGTGTACTTATTAGGCACGATGCAATATTGAGGAGATGGTCGAATAGTCTAGGTGCAGGAAGCAAGTGACCAACAGCTCGAGCTGTCTGATTAAGCGGAAGAAATAGTGTTTGTTTTAGTGGCTGGGCGGAGCTGCAGGAAAGTAGTGCCATCCTTGTCCAGGCAATTGCGTAGTAGTTCGAGGAGCCGCAGCTTCTTCAGCATCAGAACCAACAACTTCTGTATATTTGTTATCTGACAACGAACATTTAGCAAGCGATCTAATTCAACGCATTTGACACAAACGGCTTTTGGGTTTCCATGGCTGCGCATGCGCGTTGCTGTAGCTAGATCACGACCATTACCAAGCAAGCACTACCATCATACAATCTACCTACAATACCATAATGGAGCAGATTGGCACAGCTTCGGGAGGTGAGATTGAATCTAGATCACGCTGCAATTGCCATGTACGGCGCCTGAGAGGAGACAAACTAACACGAACGTTTCCCAGGTCACCCGAGCTTAAACCTATCGCCAGACGAGAAACGTGTATACGGCAACCTCTTGAAGGAAGCTGATCCCGATGGCTTCGGCGCTGTCTCTGGCGATGTAGCCGTCAAGTTCTTCGAAAGAACCAAGCTGCCGCCAGAGACTTTAGGACAAGTACTGCGAGCTAGAACAATATTCTTCTTACGACTAACGCGCAGCAGATATGGCAAATTGCAGACACAGAAAACCGTGGCTTTCTCACCCCAGCTGGCTTTGGAGTTGTCCTCAGGCTTATAGCACATGCGCAAGCAGGCAGACAGCCCAGCGTAGCCGTTGCGACTCAACGTGAGCTCATGTAACCTCATCATAAGCAGAGCTAACAATCAAAAAGCCGCGCCCATGCCCAAATTCGATCCCATACCAGGTCAGCCAGCTCCTGCAGTGCAACCAATATCGCAGCAGAATACAGGTACACCTTCTAGCCCGACTTCCGGCCCTCCTCCAGTTCGAGTGCCAGCATTGAGCCCAGATAAGGTTGCAGAGTACTCAGGCCTCTTCGAGAAATCTGGCGCTGAAAATGGCATGCTGTCTGGTTTCGTTGCTAAGCAGATTTTCGAACGAGCCCGTTTACCCATCGAAGTGCTAGGTCGCATTTGGGGTCTCGCAGATACCCAAGGACGAGGCAGTCTGGATGTTACTGAATTCGTGATTGCGATGCATCTACTCGCTAGTTACAAGAGCGGTGCCATGCGCGGAGTGCCAAATACACTGCCTGCAGGTCTGCTAGACGCAGCGTCAAGAAGAGCTCCCGCACGTCTGAGTGGCGGCATGCCGCAGTCAGGAAGGCCAAGTTCGGGTGCTGGTGTTCCACCACTTCAGCAACAATATTCAGGTATGCAGTCAGGCATCCGACCACAAAGTCCGATCGTGAACAGGCAAATAGCTGGTACACCGCTCTCTGCGCAATCGACTGGCGAGCCGTGGCTCATATCTGCACCGGATAAAGCCCGGTTTGACCAAGTATTCACCACAGTCGACACTAACGGCCAGGGTTTCATATCCGGTGAACAAGCCGTGCAGTTCTTTGGTAATGCCAGACTGCCTGAAGATGTTCTTGCTCAAATCTGGGACTTGGCTGATATCAACTCTGACGGTGTACTCAATCGTGATGAGTTTGCCGTTGCAATGTACCTTATTAGACAGCAGAGAGGCTCGAAAGATGGCAGCGTGCCAAATGTATTGCCTGCAGGTCTTGTACCCCCAAGCATGAGGAAACAGCAGCAACCAAGTGCTCCAGCGACAATTCCCACATTCGATGATGCACCAGTCACGAAACCACGATCTGCCGCCGATGATCTTTTCGGTCTGGACGTCAACGAGCAGCCTCCTCAGCAGCCAACAATGGTCCCGCAAGTATCTCAGCCGACGGGTAACACCGATGCTGGACCTTTCGCAAACCCTACAGTCTCTGCGCTTGCACCATCACCACCTCCATCAACACTTTTCAAGCCTTTCGTGCCAAGCAGTTCCTTCGGTCAAGGTCTTGTTCCCCAACAGACCGGCACGCCTGCACAGCAAAGGAGTAAGGAGGCAAGCCTCATGGACGATGAGGACGATGTTGCTCCAGCAAGGATCAATAACGACGCCGCGGAGCTGGGAAACCTTTCCAATCAGGTAGGGAATCTGTCGAAGCAAATGCAAGATGTCTCCGGACAAAGAGCGCAGGCGGAATCAGAACTGGCTCAGACAACACAACAGAAGCAAGCCTTTCAACAGAGGCTCACACAATTGCGCGCAGCTTACGACCAGGAAGTTACGCAAGTGAAGAGCTTGAAAGACCAACTTGCCACATCTCAGGCTGAAACGAAGAGACTACAGCAAGACATGGCCATGATCGAAGGTACACACGCAGATTTGCGGACACAACATCAACAATTGGCATCAGCATTGGCTGCTGACCAACAGGAAAATGCTAGTTTGAAGGAGAAGATTCGTCAGATGAATGTTGAGAATGAGCAGCTGAAGCCACAGATTGAAAAACTAAAATCTGATGCACGACAGCAAAAAGGTCTGGTAGCCATCAACAAGAAGCAGCTGACCACAAACGAATCTGAAAGAGATAGGATTAAGGCCGAGATTGCAGCCATTCAGCAGGAACACGAGCAGCACAGACGTGACACTGAGGAAACAGCACGACAACTTGAACAAAGCCAGAAAGAAATGGAAGAGCACCAACGACAGCTGGAACAGGCCAAGGCTCAACCATTACCGACACCAGCTGCTAGAGAACTGAGTCCCCCACCACAAGTCGCAAGCCCTACACCAAGTATGAGCTCGAATCCATTCTTCCGCCAACAGGAAGGAGCTGTGTTTTCTCCACCGATAGGAAGTACTGTGACAAGCCCACAACCTCAATCTCAACATGATCATGATCATGATCGAAACAGTGCTTTCGACGCCATTTTTGGTCCATCTTTTGGCAATGCCGCACCAGCTCCTACTACATCCTTCGGCCATGAAACACCAAGGATTCAAGACTCCGAGACTCCTCGAGACATTGAGGCCCCAGCGCCGGCTCTTGCAGCACAAATGGATTCTTCCGCCTTGCCTATGCGACATCCAATGTTAAGGGAACACTCGATGACCTCCAGTGTCAAGGTGGCTTCACCTGCAAGCGCAGGACATACCCCACGTCCACTGACGCCAGATACTTCAACAGCGAGTCCTTCGAGCCATCGAGCGGACGATCCTTTCACCTCTTCAGCAGTAGATGAGCAGCAGGAATCCGTCCGCCGAACATTACCACGAGGAGAAACTGCTCAGAAGCTGGAAACCCTACCTGGTGCATTTCCAACGTCTCGATCGGAGACCCCATCGCAGTCTAATGTGAACCCAGCAGCCATCGCTATAGGTGCCGGAGCTGCCACGCTTGCTGCAGGCGCAGGTATTGCAGCTGCTGTTGAGCATCAAGAGGGGAAGAAATCCGAGCCAGCGTCGAAAGACAACTTTGACGATTTCTTTGGCGGACCTAGTCACAAAAAGACACTGTCAGAGCAGAACGCGGACTTCGACTCTGCTTTCGCGCAAATGAGCACAGGACAGCCTACTGGAGGTGCTATTGCATCGAATCAGGAATTCCCGGATATCCGAGAGCTAGACGACGATGATAGCAGCGAAGACGACGACTCTGAGCCACGAGGTTTCGACGACAATTTTGCACCTTCCAGTAGGGCTGCTGGGAAACAGCCTGCGACGGCACCTAATGCTGCTCTAGCTCCACCGCCAATTATCACTCACGCTTCGTCCTCAACGTTGCCTGGCATTGAATCACAGCAATCACCGCCTGGCTACAAAGAAGTCGTTCCTGCAGACAATCCTAACCACTTTCCGATGGAGTACAAGAATTTGCTGCCTGAGCGTGACATGCACGATCCGACCTCGCCGCCACCGACTGCTGGCGGATCTACGCATCCGGGACCTAATCCAGCTGGTGAGCCACCATCATATGGCCCAGAAATCGGTAGTCCTTCAGGGTCCCGGTCAGTTTCTCATAGCGAGGTGACGGCGCCTCCGCCAACGAAAGCTGCACCATTTGACTTCGACAGTGCTTTCGCAAATGTTGGTGAAGCTCCTGTCGCAGATGAGTCGGATAGCGACTATGAAGATGTGACACCACCAACAAGTGGCCATCCACAATTTGATCCAAGCTTTGACTCACCAGCAGCAGCATCGACATCAACACGAAATGCGGGTCCGCCGGTATTCTCAGCACATGACGCCGTCACGAGTCCGACAATACCGCAAACCAACGGCACTTCACTAGCTTCCTCTACAATGCCTAGTAGTAGAGGCTTTTCCGATTTTGATGGGTTCAACGCCAATCCATTTCCACCTTCTAGAACAGGCAGTCAGCCCTCAACAACATCACCTACACAGCCCAACGAAAACAATGCCATCTCGCATGACTGGGACGAGCTATTCAAACCGCTCGACAATCAACCACAACCTGGAACGCAGCCTCCTGCCCAATTTGCAGAAGCAGACAACGGTGCGCCACTTACGAAGTCTGTGTCACGACCGCAGCCTACAGAAATTGGAGCCGGGCAGACTGCGTTGACAGTAGATCATGAGGTACAAGATTTGACCCCACCTGGCTCTTCTACGGCGCTGCCAACAACGTATGTCACGCCTTCATCACCCACGACGGCCACTCCCGCCCCACCTAAAGCGCGACCTCAGGCTGGACGAGCGCTATCCGCTGGCACCGAGCATGACGATCCGATACTGAAAAGGCTTACTGCTATGGGGTGGTCAAGGCAGGAGTCTCTCGATGCACTGGAGAAGTTTGACTATAACATCGACAAGGTAAGCGACGCCCCATCTGTCGAGGTTTCGTTTGTGCTAACCATTTCATAGGCTGCTGATTATCTAACATTTCGATCTTGAGCGAGCATTGAAAAACGTACTTACAGTTAGATCGCAGGTGTGCTTTGATGAATGTGTATAGCAGATGAGATAATATATAATTTCACTTACATCCGACTAGAAATTGTATATTACGGCTAGTGAATCTAATGGCCAGTGTTTGTAATCTGCACTATTCCGATTCTTCCCAGATCTTGTAGCTCATGGTAGGAGCATGTGTTCCGGCGCAGTCAACTACTGGTCTTTGTTGTTACAGTGCTGTGAATGGAGCGGTAGGACAACGTCACAGTACATGGAATTTCTTCTACTACGAAAATTGGTAAGGTCGAAAAGTCGGAGACCAGTGCATTCTCGACGATTTGCATCGGGCTATGTCTTTTTTGTCCTAGGTACTCAAGCTTTGATGATCTCTACTGCCGCCGCTGACCATCAGGAAACTCATCGCCAACCAGTATCCTCGTGTCAACGTTCATGCTCACAAGCTCAGCTTGCAATAATCTAAAAGCATAAGGCAGCGTCATCTTCACGACTCGACCACATTCCTCTTCCCCAGCCTTATCACACCTCTGACACCACCGATCATAGCACATCATGCCACAGTTTTGACAGACCTCGACTTCATGCTTGTCGCTGGACAACATCAGTCGTTCTCGTAGTAGTTGCGAGGCGCCATAAGCGATAAGACAATCACGTTCCATTTCTCCTAATCGCAGGCCACCGTCTCTTGATCGACCTTCAGTTGGCTGACGAGTCAAGATGGCACGTGGACCTCGAGCTCGACTGTGCATCTTGTCTTGCACCATGTGTTTCAGTTTCTGGTAATAAATTGGACCCTTGAAGACATATGCTGGAAGTGGTTCACCTGTGATACCGGAGGTGAGGTAGTCTTTGCCATCGTAGGAATAGCCGTGCGCGATGAGTGCTTCGGACATATCCTGCAGCTTTGACCCGCCGAATGCTGTGCCGTATTCAAAGTTTCCTGTCAGCACACCGGATTTGCCGGAAACGAGCTCCAGCATTTTACCGACTGTCATTCGAGATGGGAAACCGTGCGGGTTCATGATGATATCTGGGACAATACCGGTGTCGCTAAAAGGCATGTCGACTTGATCGACTATTATGCCTACTACACCTTTCTGCCCATGTCTGGAGGAGAACTTGTCGCCAACTTCGGGTATTCGAGTTTGTCGAGTCTGGACTTTGACCAGTGTAGTTCCTGTTTGGTCATTTTTGTAGAACATGACTTTGTCGATGATGCTTTTGTCTTTGAGCTTGTATTTCTGTGGACGTGGCATCCAGCTTCGATTTGCACTCGATGTTAGTGCGGTGGACGGTCCGACACCATTTGTCTGGGAATTTGTTTCGGACAAGCCTGAAGAGTTGGCGTTGTCAGGCTCGAATTTGTTGACGATGACGTCTGACTCTGCCACTCTTTCTCCGACGTTTGCAAGGCCATCGAAATCTAGTAGAGCATGTGCTCTGGTCTTGGCACCATTCTGTTTGTCTGGCTCGCGGATTATGTCCTTGGACAGGTTCGGATATTGTTTCAACTGAACAGGATACTTGCGCAACACTTGGCACCGGCCGAAACCTCGATCAACAGAGCCTTTGTTGAGTACAAGAGCATCTTCGATATCGTATCCTGAAAACGACATGACGGCAACAACGGCGTTTTGTCCTGCTGGAAGCTTATCGTATCCAGTAAGCTCAATAGTTCGAGTCTTGACTAACGGTTTTTGAGGGTAAACCATTAGAAACAGTAGTGTATCTATGCGAAGGAATTGATTTGAGGCAATGAATCCGATAGCTTGTTTACCCATAGCGCATTGGTATGTATTTCGTGGTGACTGATTATGATGAGGGTATGGTATTAGTCCGGCTACAGCGCCGAGTATAGTGAAAGGTTCGATCTCCAAATGCGTGCTGATTTGTGATATGTTGTGTTCGTACATCGCGATGTTACTATCATTTTCTTCATTAACGTCAAGATATTCGACCAGGCCTCTAGCCAGAAAGTCATCAAAGTCCATGCTACCCTGGCGTAAACTCTTCAGATAGCGTTTCGTGACTTTAGACTTCTTGTCCTCGACGATGATGAGTGGTCGACATATGCGACCTTCGTCAGTGGCGACGTTGATGGTGTTGTGGTGATGGTTGATAAAGACTGACACAAATTCTGATACCCTGCCAGATCTTCGCAATTTGCGGAAAGATATGAGGAAGTGTGAAGGATGCCGCGTGCACGCTATCGGCGTACCGTTGAGCATGATTAAGTATGATCCATTGGCATAAAGCTCACTACCTCCAACGGTTGTGATGTCCTCCGCACCGAGCATAAATACAAGCTGCTTGATAGGTCCTTCTTCGTCTTCTGTTGTAATATGGGTCATGAGAGCAAGGTTTTTCACTAGACCACAGGCTTCACCTTCTGGCGTGTCAGCAGGGCAGAGCATACCGAATTGTGAGGCTTGCAATGCACGTGGACCAGAGACTTTCCTTGTTTTCTCGAATTGAGACGATATTCGAGTCATCATACCAAGAGATGCTATGAAGCTAAGCCTGCTGAGTAAATGTGTTACACCGGCTCTTTCCATGCGAAATCGCTTCAGATGCCAGTTCCCCGTGGCAATCGCACGGTTCATGCCGGATGTGATATGACTTGCATGTGTGCCCATTATGGGGCAAGGATCAGCAGCCTCTGTCTTATTTGGTCTTCGTAGCAATTTGTCCATGTTCACCTTGATCTGTGAATTGTATGTCTTGAAAAGGTCTTCGAAGAGCAGCGAGAGCAGCTGTCCTGCTAATTCAAGTCGCTTGTTGCCAACATAATCTCTATCATCAACAAGTTTGGGGTTATTTTTGGCCATGAGCACTCGTCGCGCCATGTGCGCTACATATAATGCTTTAGGTCTGAAGTTCAGATTCTCGATAGGCACATGCGCAATAAACACGTTAGACACGGCTTCCAGGGCTTCTTGTACGTAGTTCCTTCGAGGTTGTCCGAATGCACCGCCTTTTTTGCTGATTGGGATTCGTTGACCGATGTATTCTAAAGCCTGCTGCTGAGTGAATATCTTCAGCTTAATTGTCTCTTCGAAATTCACCGCAAAATCTTCCTGCAGCTGAGTGTCTTTGCCAGCAACAATCGATAACATGTCCATGTCAGAAGTCACACCCATAGCACGCAGCAGCACACATATCGGTATGTCTTCGTTCAAGATATTGTGTCTAGCGAACAATAGATCCTTCTTCAACGCGATGTACGATTTCGATTTCCTGGCATGTGTCGAACTTGTCACAGAAGCAACAATATTTTCTTTCTTAGCATCTGGCTCGACGATAATTCTGTTCTTGCTTAGCTGCTCTTGGACCAGGATGACCTTCTCTGTCCCGTTGACAATAAAGTAGCCTCCAGGGTCTAGTGGACATTCGCCCATTCGGAACATGTCAGCTTCAGTCTTGGCTGCCAGGACACATCTATCGCTCCGCAGCATGACAGGCATGCGACCAATACATAGCGCTTTTCGTCTGTAGGCAGTGCTGCCTTTTGTGTATTGGACATCGACATATATTGGCGCGGAATATGTCAAATCGCTCAATCTACACTCATTCGGTGTGATTGTGGACTCCTTCTTCATTTCGCCGTAGATGGTCTCATCATGTCGCTGTGCTGGGCCAACGTAGATATCGAGATACTTGAGGTAAAACTTCGGTTCGACATCGGATGTGATGATCGGTTCCGCCTTGATGATCTTCTTCAGTTCGACATTTACGAAGTGGTTGAAGGAATCTATGTGCTGCTTGACAAGACCTTTGTTCTTCAGAAATGCTGGCAGTAGGTTCCATTTATCTTGTGCCGTATCAATCGCAGCTTCGGGCGTCTTCTGATAGTAGAAAGGTTCAAGGGTAGCCTGCCACATATATCAGACTGCGTACAGAGGTCCGAATTCATTAGTGCTCACGTTAAAACCATCTCCAGACGAATGAGGGTGTGCTCGTTTCTCATGTTTGGCAGGATCTGTCAAGTCAAGGGCTATCGATCTTTCCACACGATCTGTCTGTAAAGCACGAGCGGGCGTGGGACGTGAAGCTGTCTTTGCAAGGGGTCAGTCGATTTCACGATTCATGGTGCAATTCACGTGCTATGCATGATTGATTACCTTTGTCGTGCTCTTCGTTGCAGCTGCCACAGGAACAGGTCCATCTTGTTTCCTTCTAGGAGGCATCGAAACACTCTTCACATGTTCGCATTCAAAGCACCTACTCTCTGGGTCGACCTGAGGGACAGCTGCGATGCGATACTTTTCGAGTCACATATCACAATTCGCAGAAATTCTTATCACAGCCATTTGGGACATGAGCACTTTGCTCTGTTTGCTCGCCAAGTTCGGCTATGCCTCGGTCCGGGAACATATGCCTAAGGCGCAACCACCGATCTCACTGGCAATTTTTTTGCAATCACTGCCACTAGTACTCCGTACCTAAGGGATGACCAATTGCAAACTTTAAAGAGCCTGAGGATCGACGTTTGTGCCCCGATAAGAAACGCGGCAACGCATCGAACCCGGATGGCATGAGGGGAAGTGACCATCAGTGCTTCTGCTCGTAGTACAAGCCAGCATGGAACAAGTGTATCTCGGCTACTAGTCGATCGTGCTGTCAAGCTGTCACTGCAGCTGCGGGCACTTCCACAACTGCATCTGCAGGGTATCGCTTTGTGGGGTCAAGAGTTTGCTCTCAAATTTGAATTTTCGTGGTGATTATTGTTGTTACTGGTACTGGTACTTAGAGACCCCATTCCAGTGCGGCTCGATGCTGTCAAAGCCAACCGAGAAGAACGCTATCGTGCTGCAAACTTTACCATACCGATTGTCTTATCTCCTGTCCAGACTGTCAAGAGGCGTAAGCACTACCAGACAAGCTCGAAACCGAGTCAGGTGAATTATACCACGTTCATTCATGAGGGGACTTTACAGCAATGCTATGCCGAGAAAATGGTTGACGACACGCAAGGAAAGAGTCTAGACTTTCACTTTGCTATATTCTGGTTGCGCTACCGACCTAGAAGTAGTTGAGCTGGATATACGAACTCGTGGCTCACCACTACCACGACTAAAAGCACGCTATCGTACAAGCAAGCACGTGCAGCTCGCGTAGAAACTGGAGCAAGACTCTGTGCCGCATTATCGACGAGCCACGTTGCCGTTGTTCCTGCTGCTAGAATGGAAAAGCTATCGAGCTGGCATGAAGCCGAAGCTGCAGCTGAGAAATTCGACGAACATGCTTCTTATTAAAGTGTATGTTGTGCACGAACAATAATGCTACAGAACATGAGGGATGGACTGTCTTTACCCAGAGAACATCGGTCGAGGATCGATGCACCAAAGCTATCTGAAGTGAGCTAAATTGAGGTCGAGGTCAAGCTTGAAGCGAGGCGTGCATTCTTCCTTGTCAAGCTGCACCTCCTGACTCGTGCTTGTCTGCAGGGGATGACTTCGTCTTCATGTGTTCGTGAATCATAACAGAGCAATATGTGCTGGTACACTCAAGCTCGTGACAAGGTCGGTCCTCGTGATGATATCGACAACCCACTGCAATCGATGTCAGCGGCGCGCAAAGCCTATTATTACTGCCGAAAGAGGTGCACAGATATGCATCGACGCCGATGAAAAGTGATTCTCTTGCATGCATGCCCCTTCTGATGGGCGCTTGGAAGGTGGAGAATACTTCTGTCTTTCCACACCATACCATTCTTGGTCAAGAAGCTGCTCCGTGTTGAACAGCGGTGAGTGAAACACGATAACGATTGGGTTAACATTTTCTGGTTTGCTCCAGCAGATGGCGTCAATCTGCTGGGAGGCTCCAGCCACCATCAATGGTCAGATGTCCCAAGGCACAAAGCAGAATTGCGACCTCTCCCCACAGCGCGACGTTCGGACCAAGTGCCCGAGTGTCACAATTCTGTCAGTCGGGCTTCGGTGCTCCAAGGTCCTTTTGATTGTCCTTGTCGCACAGTTTACAAAGATCAAAGCTCGGTGGAAAGACAGTTCCTAGCTATCTACCGAATTGAGACCATCTCGTATCTCACCCATGTAAGCAACGAACAATGTAGGCGGAATAGTAGAGATCTTCAAACAGGGTAGCATGTGCTTGTAGCATCAGCCATCCCTAAATGTGAGCCCCACAGATGCTAAGCAAGGTTCCACTAGCCCTAGAATACCTGGACAGTTTCAAATGCTCTGCATGTCTCGAGCCTCGAATGCTAATGTGCTATGATCTACTATTGGACCTCTCTTCTTTACACTCTCTTCTCTTCTTGGTATCGGCAGCGACAGTACCTACGGCTGTCAGCGATCACTTCTGTAATATTATCGTCCGGTCATCATTCATTTCTGCATTGTGTTTGTATTTGTACTCAGGAAATCCATCGAGACCAAGTTCACAATTAACCTGTGAGGTGAAAGGAGATCTGAACCTTACCAAACCTGAGGGACAAGTACGGTTTTGAACACAATTCTGCTACACCATCAGAGGACTCGTTTCGGAGTAAGTTGCGGCAGCGACTTCAACCTCGATCTGACTGGTTGCCTGTTGAATCTTAGGCGCCAGACCTTACGAGCACGCCCTAGCCAGTTTGAGCATAATTCGATATTTTGGAATTAGATCTGGCGGCATATGTATGCTAGATCTGCGAAGTAGAGCTTTGGGAACATTCATTTCAGTGATTTAGCACAACATGGCGTTCTCGAACGCGCTCAATGGTCGTCTCGAGTACCGTCCTCAATCCGATAGCTTGAGCGACCTGCCCTTTTCCGCGAACATGTCGAGCAAACGCGATTCGAATCCCCTTTATTCGACGACAGGACCAGGCCAAAACGATGTTCGAGCTTCTCTACAACGAAGATTTACAACCGATTCAAGCAAGCTGAATCTCAATCGTGCATCTTTTGGACACCAGTTCAATCCGCTAGTATCTGCAAGCCAGAACGATCAGAAGCAGATCTTCGAGGACATCCAGATTGCGCGGAGAAAGGCACAAGAGCAGTTGGCTCTATTGGACGAGAAAGAGCGCAAACTGCAAATGAGCAATGGTCACCAAGATATGGACAGATTCGCAGGTGGTTTTCAGCGTATGAGTCTCAACGGTCCTGTAAGCGAGCCCACTACACCTCCAGATTATGCTGAAGACGTTTTCTCAACACGATACTCGCGCTCTACTCGTTTGTCAATGAGCAACATCACTTCTCCTCCTGGTCTCTCGAAGAGAACCTCGGCCGCAAGCACGAAAATACTGTCCCCTCCAGGTAATCGCATGTCCATGTCCGGTCTCTACTCTACCCATAGACAATCAACAAAATCCATGCCAGGCTCTCGACGTGGTTCTGATGAGGAAGAAGACTATGTGGATCAATTGCCCCCCCATCGAACTGCCGCTACCATGAATAGATTTTCAATGCCGGTCAATAACTCTAGGCATAGTACAGGTAATACCATCAGACGTAATGCAGCTGCGTTGAATGATTCGGGCATGATTTACGACGATGAAGCTCTTCACAGCGCTTACTCTGCCTTGACTGGTGGCGTTGACGATGCTTTCCCAACATTGAGTCGCGATGGAACACGAGTGAGTCTTACTTCAATCTTACTTCATTTTATCTTCAGATACTGACTACTTGCCCAGTTGTCTGCCAACTTTGCAGCTGCAGAGATTGCGAACTCAGCTCTACCCGAAGAGCCTGAGTATATGTTTACCTCACGACCACGACCTGGTCATACAAGCATGCCACACACTGATTCCAGCATGTATAGGCCCGTCTTGACCGGAATGGGAAGTCCGCCTGACCACCCAGATCTCTCACAAAAGGCTCAGCGTCACTCAACAGGCATCACTTACGACGACCCCACATCTGCAGGCGGAATCGCCTCGACAGGCGCTATGAGGCCCAACGTGTTACAGACCTCGTTCTCGAGCAATGACATCCCTACTGTCAAAAAGTCCTTCGCCCTTGAGCACACCAACACACAGAACGATCAGTTCCATGCTCACAACGTATCCATGGGCCGCATCCCGCTCGGAGCTGTAAACAATCGACAAAGCCGAGAGGCTGGTAAAATGTATCACGCAAATGGATCTGCCAAGTACGATGAGCAGAGTTACCTGACTGGATCTGCTGCCTTACAAGCAAGTGCACCACCGTTCGGATCTGCTTATACGGCAGACCTCACCAGTCCTGGTTTGAGCAGTCCAGTCGATATCATGAGTCCACCTATGTACCAATATGGCATGGCAAACTACAACCCTGCTCAAGCTGTAAACGCCTATCAGAACAACGCACCCTATAACCGCCAAGATGCAAGAAATGGTCGACGTGGCCAGGAAGCCAATAGACTGGAAGATAGACCATTCGAAAGCTACGTCGGGACATTCTACAGCATGAGTAAGGATCAGCACGGATGTCGATACATGCAGCGAAGACTCGAAGAAGGCATACCTACTCAAGTTGAAACCATCTTCAAGGAGACTTGTCCTGCAATCATTGAGCTAATGACAGATCCCTTCGGCAATTATTTGTGCCAAAAGCTCTTCGAGCACTGCAATGATGAGCAAAGAACCCAGCTGATTCTGACAGCCGCGCCAGCTTTACCAGACATTGCGCTTAATCAACACGGCACACGAGCCTTGCAGAAGATGATCGAACATCTGCACAACGATCAGCAAATTGATCTGGTAATCCAAGCTTTGTCACTCAAGGTCGTCGACCTGGTGCAAGATCTCAACGGCAATCATGTCATTCAAAAGTGTCTGCAAGTGCTGGGTGCATCGCGATGCCAGTTCATTTACAGAAGTGTCGGTGAATCTTGTGTCACGGTCGGCACCCACAGACACGGCTGTTGTGTTCTGCAGAGATGTATTGATCATGCGCAAGGCTATCAGCGAAACGAACTCATCGCCCAGATCACCAGATGTGCATTTGATTTAGTCCAGGATGCCTATGGCAATTACGTGGTACAGTACATCTTGGATCTAGATGAGATTCTTTACACCCGACCTCTGTGTCAAAGCTTCCGAGGCAAGATCGTCGCACTATCCAAGCAGAAATTCAGCTCCAACGTTATGGAGAAGTGTCTTCGAGTTTCCGATCCGAATACCAGATCTGTTATGATCGACGAGGTCCTGTCTAACAACGAATTAGAGCGCATGCTTCGAGACTCCTTTGCCAACTACGTCGTACAGACTGCGCTCGATTATTCTGAACCACAGCAGAAGCAGCGTATGGTTGACATGATTACGCCAATCTTGCCTGCAATCAAGCAGACTCCGCATGGCAGAAGAATCGCCAGCAAAATTCAGAGCATGAGAATCGCGCCAAGTCCTGGTGTAATGGAAAACGCACTTCAGGGAGGCAGATCTTCCAATCGTCGACAGATTCAGATCAACGGTGGCGGCTTCGTTTACGGAGGTAGAGGCTTACCTACCCAACAGTTTGCTCCTGACGATTACGCCTCGGGTGCACCGAACACTATGCATGCCTTGGGCTTCACCTCGAACCACAGTGGTTTTGTGCCGAGTTACAACACCAACAGTGGCAACTACATCTGATGCTCCACTTCTGGCATCATTTGTCCTCGCACACCCCAACCAAAAAGTTTCATTTGTCACTTAACGATAGAGCTGTTGACCACATGATTCACGATATATGTGATATGACCTGTATATTTATGAGCTAAAATTACGTTGGAAAGGAGTTCCACATTGGATAGCCATGCCGCTTGGCAATCGATCACGAATGATCGCAACTGCATTTGCATATGTCTGGAGGCACGAGACAATGAAAACAGGCATTGCCAAAGATTGGTTACAAAGATTAGGAAAATGCATCGAGTTGGATATCGGTTGTACTACCAATGCATTTAGAGGTGAACACGAGGAGATGAATCAAATGTGCAGACGTGACTGATGCTGTACCGTTGGCGTTCGTCACTGAACTGCGATTCCACCGGACAGGGCTGTCAAGATAGTGTATTTGCAGCTGGCTTGGATATCGAGATCAAGCTCGATCGCCTTCAGTCTGCATGTAATGAGTGCTTATGTACCATGCAATGACAACATGTATCACCGAAATTCATGCGACCTCTTCCCATGTTAGTTGGATTGCTCTGCATCATTGCTGATATGACACGATCTGTGCATCAGCAAGCCGTTTTACCGCCTCGACTGTAACGCCCTAGTAATCTCCCACTGTCAGCAGCTGCCAGTGCATGACAATAATCCATGGCCGTTTTGAAGCACTGAACGTGAAAAGCAGCCACAGCCTGATGCACAAGCCCTGCTAAGTTGGACCTAATAACACCACGGTCCCCTGTTCTTAGCCTACTTTAGGGCTGGAATACCGCTCGATTCCAGCCCTAACTAGGGCAAATGCGAGGCGAGTCCACAGCCCTAATTCAGCTCTAAAGGTCTACGCTATACGTTATTATTTAATTAAGGCTTATAGGGTATACTATAGCTAGCGAAGCTTAAAGAATAGGGCCGAAAGTTTATTAGATATAGTAGCCTAATATACCTAGCTAAGAGAGCCTAAAGAGTACCTATAATTTAAAGTCTTATAGGCTTTCCTTAGCTATAGCTATAGTTATATATCTAACTAATTAGATATAGTTAATAATTTCGGTATAGTATAGAGTAATAAAACGTCGTCTTATCGATAAGAATAATTTTAGCGAGGTATAAAGACTAGAATAGCTATATCTCTTTAGCTATTAAATACCTATTCTTATAAGCTTCTTATAGGCTTTTAGTTCCTATAAGCTCCTATATAATATTAAAAAATAATCGAATAAAAATACTTATATTTATTATACCTATAGAGAATAATAGTAGAGTATAAGTAATAGTAGTATTCTTACTTTATAGACTACGTATACCTATTCTTATAGGCTTCTTATAGGCTCCCTTGTAGACACTCATGCCTATAGCATCACGTGCCACTGGGAATTCCAGCCAGGGCCCTAGTTAGGGCTGGAATCGAGCAGTATTCCCGCCCTAAGTAGGCCAAGAACAGCGGACCGTGGTGCTAATAATTCCGTGCTGATCTCAGACCCAATTCTCGACAGCTGGTAGGGATCAAAATAGCCGGTCAGTTCCAGGCAGTTACTTCCTAAATTGCGCTTGGAGCATGTCTATCAGCGCCTCGACACTTTTAAAACACGGCAACTTGCTGTTTCGACACGCTATTGCAAAGTTCGTCATGGAATAAGCGCGACGTGGAAGTTCGTGTATCGCAGCTGGCAGGTCCCAGCAATGCCACTGAGCTGACTGAAGTCGAAGCCACGCGGCCGTACGACAACACAAGCGTACAGCATCATCGCAAGTCAAGTGACCATGCATTCACAAGCACAGAATTTGTATCAAGGGCATCGTGAATTCGATCTCAGCAGGACCTCGAAGCCGAGATGACCTACACAAACCCCCATTTCAGGAAAGAACCATAAGAGAAGCAAAAGCTATGTCGATACCCTGTCGGCACTTGAGAACACCTCGTGTAACCCTTTGGCAAAGTGAGAGACAGTCTTGACAGCATCAGAGCAGCAGCGATGATGCTTGGAAAGAGCTATTGTCCACGAGCGCGTGAAGCTAGCTCGCTGAACTGAAGTCTCAGTAAGTATGCATCAAGCAGATGAAGATACAAAAAGAGACTGCGCAGGTTGATGTGTTAATCGGAATGTACTGTTCAACTCTGGTTCTACAAGGAGATTGACTTAATGTTACAATGTACTGTTACCATTATAAAGGATTCGATGTCAAACCACTGAGCAGTCAATCAGCATGCGAACTCGATCTGATCGAGCCACTGGGTATTTCTTACTTCGCATGGTTGTAACTGACGTGCACAGCAGTGGTTTTCCAGATTGCTCGCTCACTGTTGTCATCCTGCTGCACTTCTTGAGCCTCTTCATGCATGTCGTCCTTGGAGTCGTCATAGTTCTGGGTCATCTCGAGCACACTATCGTCCATGCGGCCATACTTCGATTTTTTGCCTCGACCAACTGGAACACTGCCAAATGTGTGATTGAGGTCTGAGTGCTTCTTCATATAGCTTGGATTCGATGCATCCCCTGAAGAATCGCCCATCAACTTTGGAAGGAAGTGCTTGATGAATGGCCGAAGAGTCGGTAGCGATACGCAGATGATGACGAGATTGGCTTCGATATTTCTGGGAATTGGTTAGTCATATTGTCGCAAGCTCACTAATACACTTACATCCAGATGCATGGTACTGAAACGACCCATGTTTGGTCCATGTTCTTAACCATGGGAATCATGAGAACAAGTCGGACAATACTTGTAACGAGTGTACTGGTGCTGGTTAGCTTTGGCCACAGTATAGCAGAAGAATGACTTACGCTGAACCGACAACAAAGACAATCAGTAGACCGATCTTCTTGCTCTTCGGCATGTTCAATCTCAGGACCATTGGAATTGGCAGTGTGAGAATCAAGAAATCCGTGATGACGTTGATTGCTGCAGTGGCCAGGTAAATTCCAGCCTTGTCGATGCATTTGCCGGTGACGCTCAAATCCCAGTTCGCCGGGATTGGGTTACAAGGAAAGATCAGAGCGAATATTATCGCAACCGAATAGCTGATGACGATCCCCATAACGATGTACACACAAGCGTTGAACCATTTAAGCTGGGAGAGCTTCTTGTACAGGAACAGGATCGAAAACTTGGCCAGTCCGAGGCATGGCACGTATAATATCGACGCAACCATGATCATCGTGTTGAAGTATTGGTATCTGGTTATAGGGATTTCCCAAGCATGTACACCTGTTGCTGTGATCACCCAAAAATCTACAAAGTCAGCAACTGGCAACCAAACAATGGAGTCAACGTACGAGTGAGGATCGTCTGGACTGTGATGCCGAAGCAGTATGACATTATCAACGTAACATCGTCGATCGAGAAAGCTTTGATGATGAAGATCTTGGTGTACAACCTCATCATCAGGAAAGAAGTGCTCAAGAGTATGCCGATACCTGTCACCCAATATCCTGCAACATTTCCTGTTCGCATAGGATGGGCAAAGTCGACATCGTATCCTGCTGGTGCCGGCAGCACTGTGAGAACACCGTCTGTCAGGGACATCTTCTCCCTTGTCCAGTCTGTTTGAGATAACGAGAGGCTACAATACTGAAAATGAAGAGTGCTGCTTGAGAGACTTCAGACTGAGGTTCAATTCAAGAACGATAACTCCTGATATACATCTCCCAGATCTGCTGAAGTGAATACTGGAATCCCAGCCAGCTCCTGGTACCTGGCCAGGAACTTTCCCTCTCGAATCATCTGCATGTCGCTTACTTAGCCACTCCACCACATCCAGTCTGATGGTTATGTGTTTCAGGAACGCTGTACGATCTGCAATTTTCGGACCATCGACGGGCTTTTTCTCCTAGCGTCAAGGTGCACGTAAGCTTGAGCACCACATAAGAATCCTCTGATGAGGCAACACGAACATCATGCCCGATGAGTCTCTACTCTTTATGTATGCTGAAAGACGGTGCAGCACGTTATTTTGAGGATCTGATTGAGACCGATTATCTGGTCAAGAGTTATGGCCAGAATGGGCATTCTATAACCGATGCGTATCTTCACTACAGCTCGACTTCATCTACTCGGTTGCGACTAGACAATACCTTCACGAAACAGCTTACTGTGATTCCCAAGGTTTGAGGACGGCGTTGACGCTGCCCGTCGGCAAATAATGATCTGCAAAAGCCGTCGATTTCCGGAGGCCAGGAAAAGTACTCTCCGCATACCGTTCACTGACGCATCCTGGTTCATTTTAACAAGCTTTATGGCAGATCCAGCTGTAAAGTTTCCCGGGCATCACTTTGCTGCCTCATGATCGCCGCTACTGGAAAATTTGCAGCGTCAAAGCTCGTTCAGTATGGGCCAGGACGTCGAAACAGGGCATGAAGAGTATGTGGGTGTAGTATAAACTCCTCCTTCATGCAGGTACTCATTCGCCTGTGCACTGGTCTGAGCAGATCATTGGGTGACACTTCGCTTGTACTTAGTCCTTCGAGCTGCTGCTCGACAAGTTTCGGGGCTGTTGGTCATTGATCCTCTATGCGGCACTTGAGCAAGGTTGACCGCGCTTGTTCCTCGATGCGAACACTTCCAACAATATATGTGGGTCGGGTGGATTCTGCTGAGCAGGACTAGTGCTCGCCCCGGCCCACCCAAGTCAGTGATCGGCAGCTAAGGCAGGACCGTTGCCAAGCTTGTCGATCTGCTGGAAGATAACAAGCCCGTGCATAGTAGGAAAGTGCCGGGAGTGAGGCCCGATTATCCTATAGACAACAAGGTCGCTGTCCGCTTGTGTTGCTCTTTCATTCCACGAAGGCGTCGATATCACACACAACATCCATAAAGTGCGGTCTCGTCGATTCAACTAGGATGAACCATAAATGATCCGTGAACAAGGGCGATAGAGGTGCGAAAAGGTGGCATGATTTGAAGAACAAGCTTTACGTGCATGAAGCATCAGTCACGAGTGACGACTATTCTCGATTGAGCTTCGTGAATGCAGATTATCCGCCAACAATCTCGTCTTGCCCAAGAAAGTGCTAGCGGAGGCCTACCTGCAGTTTTGGGATACACGCATGAAGATCCATGAATCCAGAGCATGGATCGGGGCGTTAGTGCATGTTGTAAACGACAGGGGCAGACCGCCACGCGAGTCATTGCACCAATGTCGGTCTCGATATCTACTTCTTCTGAGGTGATGGAAACTTCTTGACCTCTATACCATTGTCTCAGGTGTCCTTGTGAGGTTTGGTCAAAATACAGAATCCGGAAATATGCACTCCTTTCGAATCCTGCTGCTCGCTGCAACGGCTGCAGCTTCGGCTACCTGGAGCAACATTGTAGACAACAATGCGAGCTCCCCCTCGTTCTGCGTATGTCTAGGCTG
This sequence comes from Pasadenomyces melaninifex, assembly GCA_022813495.1. Classification (NCBI taxonomy): domain Eukaryota; kingdom Fungi; phylum Ascomycota; class Dothideomycetes; genus Pasadenomyces; species Pasadenomyces melaninifex. The sequence continues at coordinate 57,131 of JAKLMI010000050.1, read as the reverse complement.
GTGATTACAGTCTCTCTGCTGACATGGTGACAGTGCCAAGTACTCGAGATCGCTGGTCTTGGGAACAGACTGTTGTACCCAGATTCGGAACTCTACGATGAGCGGATCGAGTCCTACTGGTCAGAAGCTGCTCAGCTTACTCCCACATGCATTATACAGCCCCTTGACGCTGGTGAAGTAGCCAAGACTGTAACTACATTGGTACAGACCAATGACACCTACCCATGCAAGTTCGCCGTTCGATCTGGTGGTCACACTACATGGGCTGGTGCGAACAACATTATTGATGGAGTTACGATTGACCTAGGTAACATGAACTCCACTACCTACCATGCTGAGAACTCTACTGCTGCAGTTCTGCCTGGTGCACGTTGGTTGAGTGTATACCAGACTCTCGACAAGCAAAACATAGCTGTCGCTGGTGGTCGTGCCGGCACAGTCGGGGTTGCAGGTTTGATCTTGGGTGGTGGCAACAGCTTCTATGCTGGCCGTAAGGGCATGGTTTGCGACAATGTCGCCAACTTTCAGGTATGTACTTGAGCTCAATCGTGCTTGCAAGATGCTGACTAGCGCAGGTTGTGTTGAGCTCCGGAGAAATCATCGATGCCAACAATGAAACCAACTCCGACCTCTTCAGTGCCCTAAAAGGTGGCAACAACAACTTCGGCATAGTCACCAGGTTCGATCTGATGGCTTTTGAGACTACACCGCTCTGGGGAGGAACAGTCGTGTACCCGAATAGCACCACTCCGGCACAGCTCCAAGCGCTAAAGAACTTTGGCGACAAGATCGAAAGTGATCCATACGGCTCAGCTATTGGTATCTGGCAGTACACTACACAGAATGCTGCTACTATCGTGCTGAACGCTTACGACTATACTGCTCCCGTCGTCAATCCCGCTGCATATGCAGAGTTTCTTGCCATTCCCGGCAACATTTCGGACACCTTGAGATTGACTAACATGTCTGACTTGACCTATGAGCTTGAGCAAGCTGCTGGCTATCGGTGAGTGTTCTTGCTTGGAATAATATCTTACAACTAACCAGCTTGCAGTGACCAATTCTTCACAATCACATTCAAGAATGATATCAGGATGTTTGAAAAGGCTATCGAGATCCACAACAACTATGTCGAGGTTATAAAGAGCTCAACAGCGACTGGCAACTGGACACTTCAAGATATGTTCCAGCCATTCCCAACCATTTTCGCCAAGCACTCTGTTGAGAAGGGTGGAAATATGCTTGGCCTTGACCGGTTTAACGAAACCCTTGTCCGTAAGTAAACCGTAAGAACGATTCCGAACATCTCATGCTAACTCATATCAGTATGGCAGACCTACGTCGCTTGGCAGAATGAGTCAGAAGACGATCTCTTTGTTGGTTTCGGTCAGTCCTTTATTGACGAGCTGAAAGAATATGCCGTCAGTATTGGCGCGGACGTCCCCTACATCTACCTTGACTATGCTTACAAGACACAAGACCCTCTTGCCAGCTACGGGAAGAAGAACTATGACCATATCAAGGCTATGGCTGAAAAGTATGACCCAACAGGTGTCTTCCAGTATATGGTGCCAGGAGGTTTCAAGATCACAAAGGCTGGCCAGCCAATCGATTAAATGCACTCTCTTGATAGATGGTATAAAGACTAAAAGTGCTTGCTGTACATAACTTGCTGTAGACTCAATTACATTGTACATACCATATATGCTCTGAGTATTGATTTACTTCTGTACTGGGAATCTCTTCTGCAGCCAAGGACTGATATTCTTAGCAATCGTGTCTGGACATTCGTACAAGCACCAGTGACCTGCTTCGACAACCTTCTCCTCCAGGTCATCTACCAGACCTTCCGCTTTTGCATCGCTCATCAGGTCGGTTCTGCACACCCAATCACCTGTTTGACCAATGTACAGCATTGGCACCTCTATCTTCCTCAGATCCTTTCCACTGTTCTTTGAATTAACCAAAGCAGCATCATCCTCGACATTGCAATTGTTGGTTAAATTCAGATAATAGCATACTGGTCCCTCGAAGCCGTCTCTACTCATACGCTCAACGAAGCGCTGTTTCTGCTTTTCGCCATCTGGATAGTCCTTTAGCTGAACAGACTTTCCAGCCCATCGTCCTGTACCAGTCACATACTCCCTCATTCCATTTTTGACGCAAAACATCTCACGCATCCATATATCGCGACCGTTCTCATCGGGAAGTGGGCTCGGGTAATTGCCGTTATTTACTTCCCAAAAGCGCTCAACATTCTCACGCATCAGATCTGGCGCGTCTGGAGCAGTGAAGAACTCCCAGTAGCTCCACTGTGGGTACCCAAACCTTTGAGCTGTCTTACGATTTTCATCGTATAGACTCAAATGTTTGTCTGATGGAACCTGATATGCGAGACTGAGGATGCAGAGCCCAACGCAACGGTCCCGATGGTGGAGGTAGAAGCGTTGAGCTGTTAGAGAGCCCCAGTCATGACCGATTGGTATGACTCGTTTGTCTGTGATGCCCTCCTTGTCAAGGATCTGGCATAGACTGCCGGCTTGCTTTTTGTAGTTGTACAGATAGGGGTTTGTTGGCTTCGAGCTACCGCTGTAGCCTAGCAGGTCTGGGATGAGGATGGGATAGCCCAGGGTCAACATGTGAGGCATTGCGCCCCCCCACATGTGAGCGTCGTCTGGAAAGCCATGAAGAAAAAGTAGCACTGGAGTGTTTGGTGAGGATTTGGTATGTTGTGCAAAGTCTGGTGATAAGTAGTAGCTGTAGGTCAGATTGTGAGGACTCGTTAGTAGAGATTTGTGAGTGAAGTCATCCATGCCATCGATTACACCCATGGTGAAGGTTAAGTTTAACAAATAAGTTCCAATAGTATAACAATTCAGTGTTTCGAATGTGATATACTTGAAAGGCAGTTCAGCAGTATTGGCTTTCATCATATACTGCTCCATTGCGGTTTACCTTTGCAAGCTCTACGACCTGAATCGACGCTCTCCGCATTTCCATCATCGCATGCCGTCATCGGCTTCTACTCTCACATCTTGGCAATCTGGCTATGAGCTGATGCTCTACTATACGATGGTCATCGCTCCGGATTATGGGATGAGTCAAGCCTTCCAGTCACAATACCTTGAGCCAAATTCGGTACACGTCGGCTTCATGCTGGGAACGAGACGCTTCAGGTGGAGCGAGAGATGACGAAGAACAACAAGAGACAGACGAAGGGTTACGCAACATAGCGTGATATCGAGTTAGAAAGAGTATAGTCACGAAGACACTCGGTGGTGGTCAGTGAATTGGATGGATTCTTTCCACTAGTACCATTACTTCGATAATCAGAAAGTGCCTGAGGCACGAGGCAATAGACGTCGGAGCCCTAACTCGATGCATAATTTGGACCGGTGTCCAAGTATCTCCCAGGCATGCTTTCTGGGCACATTCAGCGCTGCTAGTTAAGTCCCATGCTTGGTGGTAGGTTCGCTTGATTGAGCAGAAATCTAGAAGAAACAGATAGTTCGTATTTCACAACTTTCACGCATCGGCGCATCCTTTGCACTTGTTGGGTCCTCGAAAGCACTGTGCCCAACGAATCGTGCAACCGAGCTGTCCGAGTCGAAAGTCTTTAACAGAATGACCTGCTCAGGCGTCATTTTTGGAAAGTAGTACCACTGGTGATTGTCAGAGTGCTTCATAACATAGTTCTCACCATTGCGATCACGATATCTCAGATGGAGTTTAAAGAAGTCGTCGAAAGGAGACGTTTTGACATCGCACATAGCAAGTGGACGCTCCTCGACAACATTGAGGGGCTTCCAGACGTTGATGAACGCAACTCGTCTCGATAGCAAGTCCTCAGCCTCGTCTGGCAAGAGCTGCTTGACTCGAAGTGGACCGCTCTCCGACGTGTAGTCGCAATGCACAAGCATAACGGGACTCCTTTGAGAAGTGTTTGTTTCTTGGGTCAATTTCTTGTTGGCATTCTTTTGTGTTCTGATAGTATGGTCAAAGACGAGGACTTTTTTGCATCCTGTCTCACGCTTGAGAAACTCTACAACCTCTGGGTAGAACTTGTTCCTAGTCGACTCTTCATCTTCCCAGTCAGTATAGGATGTGTTGAAATCTTTGACCTCAAAGCCATTTGCATCTACTGTAAAGTCCTTAATCTTGGACCAGCCATCATGAACGGTAACTTCGTGAGGAGCATCGCCAGGTTCGTGAATGTCCTTAGCCTTCTCGTCTTCGTAGAAATAGATTTCGGTCAGTTTCGGCGAGACGTCTTTCGTATAATTGAAGGTGGCTTTAACTGCCCCCTTGTGATCTCCGTTAGCTGTGGCACCGTTTGTGGCGGCTGCCGTACCTGGAAGAAGGGCCTTCTCAACAGCACCCTGTGTCTTTTGCCATTCTGGCAGCTTCTCGATGCCTTCTGTCATCCATCGCTTGAGATTTGGGTACTTGTCCATTGGGAATTTGGAAGCCTTCCATAAGTGCATGGGACTTGCAATGGCAATATCGGCGATTGTGACGTCGTCACCTGTGACCCATTTTGTCTTGCTCAGTTGAGCTTCAAGGACACCAGCTAGTTTGTTCCAGTTCGGCGCCTCTTTGTCGATGGCTGCCTGATCGGGTTGCGAACCGAGCAATGGCTTGACTACATACTCAACGAGGTAGATGTAGCAGCTGCCAAACCATGAGGATGCTTCCCACAATAACCAACGATTGACGTTGGCTCGCTGCTTGAGATCAGCCGGATAAGCTGATGGAACATGGCCGGCAACATCGGCTCCGTATTGCAGGATTGCATTGCTTTCCGTAATAACTACATTGCCGTCAACAGCAGCTGGGATCGTCTGCATGGGATTGATCTTCGTGAATGAGTCTGACTTTTGCTCGCCCTTGAAATAGTCGACATGGTCTACTTCATATTGAGCTTTCACAAGGTCGAGTCCGGCGAGGACTTTCCTGCAATTGATCGTGATAGGGTCAAGGTAGACTTTGAGCACCATCTTCACGTTTGTTGCTTTCCAGCTGGAAATGTATATGCGTTCAAGGGTTGGACAACGAAACGGCAAGATTTCTTGACAACCATGACAGTATCATTATATGCATATTCATTGACTCGACCCCGCAAGCACTCAAGTCCGATTGCTGTAGCTGACGTCGAACCTGCGAGAGTTCTGTCTAGCCATCTCCTGCTTCAGTCAGAAGCGAGCGGGTGGAGATAATGGATATCTCGTAAATCTGGGGCTGACATCGCTGGCTGTCTTGGTAGACAGTGCTTGGTCGAGACCTGCCAGGATGGAGCCAGAAACTGCCCGCTATTTCGTATCGAGTTCGTTTGAGGTCGAAATCAATAATTATGTAGTTAGTTCTTTAACCACACATCGATCCGGCTGGACGGCAACCCCGCTTGCGATATCGTTCCGAGAAACAGTACAGACGCTGAAAGCCAAGCACGAAAACACAGCAGTAGTGAGGGGTTGTCTGAGCGAGCTTTGAAGGTTTGGTCGTGATCGCTGGCTCGTAAGATGCATCAAGTTCTGTCCTCAAAATTCAAATCAACGATGAACGAATAAAATCCTGGCAGTCAGAACATTGCAAACTTCACGAGAAGGACTACTAGTAAGAAGAGACTGAAACCACAGGCACGAATTTGTCACATACACTCTTACTTGTAAAGCTCTTAATACAGAATGGGTATCTCAAGTTATATGCTCTTAATACAAAGTACACGCTCATAAATCTTCCTCGACCCATCTAAGGCCACCGTCTATTTGTATACCATCTTTCACCCAGGGCCAGTCTCTAATGTCTGCTAACGGAGTCCGACGTGTATTCCTCCTTAGTAGGCTGTCAACACACTTGCGAGCACCTTCGAGCTCTTTGCCTTTCTCTGGATCCCACTCGTTGTCCTCGTCGCCGTAACGTACCCAGCCCCATTCAATGCGGGCGACTCTATGTGGTGTGCGTGCCTTCAAAGTTGCTGGATCACCACGGACACCTGGTAGTGGATCGAAAGGCAGTCTGCCTTCTATCAGAGCATAAAGCAGAACTCCTAAAGCCCATGCGTCCGTCTGTCGTCCATCGTAAGGCTGTCCCATGAGTATCTCAGGTGCTGCGTAGTCCTCACTCCCGCACCTTGTTTCCAGCAGAGGACTCTCTGGAGGTAGCGGTATGCGTCTCGACAATCCGAGATCAGTTAGAGTGACCACAGCACGATCCAGTGTTTGCCAATTGGAAACGTCGCTGTGGACCTGTACAGGTATGTTAAGCAGGACATTCTCTAGTTTGATGTCGCGATGCACGATATACTTTTGATGTAGGTATCGCACCGCAGACACCAATTCAGAGAATATGCGACGTATGAGTGGAGGTGTCAGAACGTCACTTTGATTGCTGGCCAGGTCGAAAAGGTCACCGCCTGGGCAGTAGTTCATGACCAGGAGCGCCCGTCCATCCGGGTCTGTGCCGAAAGCTTTCAGATGTACAATTGATGGATGTTGTATCATTTTCATCAACTCAACTTCTCGTTTCAGCGAAACCTCAATGCGACCAGCATCCGCACCGCCAGCAGGCCCGGGCTCGACCACTTTTACTGCAGCAAGCCTTCGTGAACGGGCTCGGACGCCAGCCATGTTTGTACTCTCTTGCCTGTAGTCGACACTTTCTTTCCTGTCGACCACGAGCCGTACAGCCAGGAAGACCTTGCTGAACGTGCCCTGTCCCAGTAACTTTAGCTGCTCGTAGGCTCGCGGTGCGCCAGAGTGAACGCTCATCGCGTGGTATACTTCAGTTCTCGGCCGTTTGCTAGGAGGTTCGTCATCATGGTACAGGCTATCTGCACCATCGTGACTAAACGACTCATTAGACCTGGGCATCGCTGGTGTGATACCTCTCTGGATACTGCGATGTTCTTCTCTTTGCATGATGGTAGATGACTGCTCGATTTGAGGTGGTACACCGGTTCCCGAAACCGCATGTTGGCGCGATTTGAGTGGAAATATGGGTTCCGGCACGTATTCGCTAAGACTTCTATTCCGCGAATGTGAGCTTTCGTCGTCTGTGCTACGACCATCTGTGGTACGCGTGGGATAATTGTATAAGCTAAAGTAGGGTTTCTTGCGTGGTGAGGAAGGTGACAAGGTTGAGTGTCCCGTCACCGCTGGGGGAAGAGCTTCAGCTTTGGATGAAGTGGACGATGCGCGAGATCGCGTTCTGGCAAGCATCTTCCATGTCTCAAGTGGAGCCATTGTCGGCGACGGTAGAGGTGTAATATCGAGCATGGCAGCAATTTGAGGCGAGGAAATGGCTGAGCCAGGTGAAACTGAGCCGGCTGTTGAGTGTAGCCATGATCTTACGCTTGGGATTCGTTGCGCCAGACTCGCAGCAGAAGCGCTCGATGCCAATCGAGTCTCATACTCGCTGGAGCCTACCGATGACCTACGCCGTAGATGCTGCAAGTCGGTCTTTATATGTAAATCGTGGAGCATACTTGCGGTCTCGCTGGCAGGAGGCGTAGGATCTGCAATCGACGATACGGTAGCATTCTGTTTGAACGCCTCACGGTTGTGTTTAGTATATAAATTCTCGTTGTGCGTCTCGTGATTGTCATGGAAGCCATAGTCAATGTTCTGGCCGTGTAAGCGAATGCTCGGGGTATGCGACGCGTCTCGATGCTGCTCTTGCTCTACTATACGTCAGCAAGAATTGACAAAACTTCCAATTGTCTTCTTGCCTGGGTGCGAGTGCATTAATTGAGCCTTGCGCGTGTCGACTCGGTGCGCTTCCTTATCTTCCATATTTGCACTCGTTTGAATGCACTTTCGCCCAGCTCGCATTCGGTTTGATATTCAGCAGAAGAAATCTGAAGGCTTGAGGGAGCACGTTCTCGCTTCAATAGCAAGCTCCATGCGGTAACATGATCATTACGCTCGAGCTGAGCATCTATGGGCTTTTGGAGTTGTGTTGCTGATCTTCTGCAAATGAAGCATGTGTCAGGATGCGCCACGTGGTCAGACACAGAATCTGGACTTCCGTACGTCAGGACGCGAGATTGTGAGTGCCGCCGGTATTTTTAATAATCGTCAATCGAAATAGATATGCAGTGTACATTGCCGACTTTTGGGAAGAGCAACCAGGCGACCGTACCTGCTTTCCGTAGATGCCAGTGAACGCGTTCGCGGCTGTGGAACAACTACAACGCCTAGAGATCAGTGATGCAATAGTAGCATCGCTGTAGAAGACCTAATGACGCAGTGGCCAATCAGAACAGCCTGCACGGCTAGCATTGAGCATAAACAAGTTGCTATTGGTTCACCGCTCATCAATGAGCACTAGTACCGAGAATCCACTACTCACCTCCCGAGATTCTTTCGTTGACGTCGTAGCCTTCGTTTGTCACTTCTTCACGACAACTAGCGGAAGCTCAGTTGGCTTATGCTCCCGCCACACTTTGAACTTAGGTACTCAGATGTGGGTGCATCTGGGTCTAAGTCGCAATTGATAACGATCAAGACATGGTATTAACGTGGGTTCTGGTAAGCTAATTATTACTTCGGTATAAAACTGGCTCGTACAAGCTGTGTATCAACTGTTGCCAAATAACTCCGCGATAGATTGCCGGGAAACTGCAGAATCTTGAAATCCATTGAAAGATGGCAGATGCATTGGCACTGAAATCGCACCTGGGAGAATTTTGTCTACCTCACTAAACGCTGGCGTTGTTCTCTGGTATTCCGAGTTGACGCAGTCTGGCCTGTGCCCTTTCGAGATCGACTTCTGTATCGTTCGTTAGTGCCGCTACCAACAGTGAACACAAGACCTGCAGACCTTTTTCGATACTGCTAGGCATAAGGACTACCTGGAAGGGCTCCGAAGTGAACGCGGGAAGCACTCTGCCAGGACGCTGCCTGTTCGGGTTGTCAGCACGTGTCTATCTTCGCTTGAGATCATCTACCCTCGCTGGTCAATCGTTGTAAGACGAAGTCTATATGATCCGGCTTTGGAGAAGGTCAAATCTGGTAGAGCTGCGAAAGCTATCGCAGCGCGACCATCGACCTCAACATCCTTGAGGAGGTGCAATGAATCAGCTCTTTGACCTTGAAGAGGGTCATCGTCTGGCAACTGTTGAAAGTCTGGATCGAGTAATGATGCGAAAACCCATACACCATCAAGCTCTTCAGGATTAACATCTGGCCCCCTTCGGCTGAAAACAGCCACGATGGGCACTTGGAGTTTCCGTCCGACTAACAGCCCAGACGGCAATGGGTTGGCGAGACTTATCTCGAGGTCTAGGACTTTGTCATTATCATCTGCCTGTGTAACGTCGCTCGCGCCGAATGGTCTGGTCTGCTGTGCATCTTTCAGTGCAGCTAGTCTAGCAGAACGCCTGTGCTGCTTCTCTTCCTCCCCGTTAGTGCTGTGCTCCTTGTCACGTTCATGATGTGCTTACTTCTAGCTCTATTTTCTTCTTTCTTCTTGCTTTTGCTTGCTGTGCGAACCATAATGTGGAAGGTTTGCTGATCAAACATAGTTCGCAAACTGCCTGACGATCATGCCACACCTTGTGCAGATCATTAAGCTAACTTATATGCCACCTGGTAACCCAGCCTGTCGTACTGCAGCGATCGACCTCATCGAGTCAGTCAATTGATACCCGAGATCTGATACAATGCAGAGCTACCGAATAGCTTCTGAGAGTTACTGCCAGATCTGATTACTTGGACATTGGCAAGGCCTAGATCATCTCAACACGATATTCAGAAGACAGATAGCACTATATTTCTCCAAATCTGACCACTACCTTATCTATTCGTGTCAAGCAAAGAAGATCGACGGCTAATCCATCTGATGTGCTACCTTTCGGCTGCAGCCACAGCATCATAGCGTCTGAAATTACAGATAGTGCCATCCCAAGTGGCTGCCTCAAAGCACTAGCACTAAGTCACTTACAACCACTACATGTTTGTGAGGATTTCTAGAGGACCAATGAAAACTGTTGGCCGCAAGGCGAGTTAGATGTCATACATCCGCAGAGTGGCAGGTTGTTAATGAAGTTCGGATAAATGGGGTTGGATGGTAACATTGGTGTTGTTTTCAGGGAATGCTAAACTTCAATGCTATGCCGACTAGCTTGATTCGATACATTCGTGGCGCATGATCGTATGCGAAAAGCGTAAAACAGCCTTGCTAGATGGTGTCTCTAATTGTGGTATTCTTCAACGACTCGAAACGCGACTACGGAGTACTGACAGTAGTCATATCGATCAACGAACACCTTGCTACCCCACAGCCATATCTCCACAGCTAAAGTTCTCCATACGAAAGCCACAAACGCCAAAACCGCCAAATAATAATCGATCTACCGCATGAGCAGAAAGGCTGTGCTGGCAATGTTCAATCGGCACTGTATTCTATTCTGCGTATAAGCAAGGGTTAACTCATGGAACAGCTACAGTTATGTGCAGGATAGATATGTTCAGAAGCTGTCCGAAAGATACTCGAACGCATGCTGGACTCCTGTCTGCAGAATTTACCACGTTTGATATACTAACACAAAGATTCTCTAACTAGTACAATGTATCCGCCTCTCATATTGCAGCGGCGCAGGAGCGATGGTCACTGGTCCATATTGAGCAAAGACCCAATCAATGCAACATAATGAGAGCTAAACACGTAGTACTTCCTGGCAGGAGCAAGCGCCGCTTCTTGTAGCAAGGGCATGAAGCCGAACTCATCTGTTCAGCGTTCTGTTGTAGACGAGCTCTGCACACGAATAGACAACAATGCAAGTTTACACGTGCTGAGCACTTTAGCCCTCGCATGAAGGATTATTATTACAAGAATTTGACAACCTTGAGCTGCAGTTGTGCCTGTCGATCTTTTTCGCCTACGCCGAGAGGCTTTAGATCGAGTGCGTGTTAGTGCCAAACGCACGATTCAGACTTCCTATCTTCTTGAGCAGCCATCGAAGTTCACCAACGATTTCACATCATGACCGAAGACGAGCGACAGCTCACGGATCATTTGTCGAATCTCCCACGCCGCGAAGGTACAGCTCTGTTGTGTAATTAGAAAGAAAATGACGATCCGAGGACGATCCGAGGTCGATACCGAAATGCTAGGTATCTCGCTTATCTTGCGACAGGGGTAAGAGCCGATCACACGCTGCCTCCATACGGAATGCTTCTTTCTCAGTGGTCGATCTTGCAGGATGCTAGTCTGTCGCTTGCAAGATGTACAGGGTCAAAGGACCACATGATCACACTCAATCTACTATGATGGCGCATCCACCGAGCTTCGTCCGGTATGCTCAGCTTTTCGCGATCCGTATATGTGCTGGTAAACCCAAGGTCAGACTAAAGCAGCCGAAGTGGACAGAATCCGGGACAACTAGCTTATCCGCAGGACAAATCAAGCAAGCCATCGGTCACAGCATCCATTTCGGGCTGTAGAAAAGCTCCCCTGGCCTCTTTCCTCGTTTAACCCTTGACTTCGTAGCCAACTTCCCAGAAGTTGACCTCGATCTAGAACCGGAATGTGACTGACCAAAAGCCGCTGGTTCTATCTACACAAATCTGGAATAGATTAGAGATCAGTCACTTCACGTAGACAAGTGGCAGATGCTTGTCCCTTACGTCTTCGTAATAATGTCCGAATGATCGACTGACTGAAGGTCCAGATCTGCATCGCCATCAGCCACAAGCCACACGACCCGTATCGAGTAGTCTACTTATACCCGGGCCCTCACAATCTGCTGCTGTCAAGATCGTAGCAGCCGAGCACAATCCATCTGGTCACACTTACTCTGCCCAAAGTCGTGGAAACAAAGCATGCGACCTTGCGTATGTCAGATGTATTGTATGCAGCCACACTGCGAGCTGTATAAATTCTTTATTCGTGGTACGTGTCGCGATGCGCCACAAAAATCCAGTTGCGATATGACTGGTTCGAATTCAAGTTTCAACGTCTCCCACATATGGTTCTCCCGCAAGTATCCCAGCTGCCTCGTATGAACGAGCGACGGGGAAGCCGCATGTCTGCCAGGCTGTGCGACTCGGAACTAGCTGACCTTACACTAGCTTATATAGTTCATTTCCTGAAACCCGGCTTGATCGCCTCGTAGTCGATATTGTCAAGGGCACCTGCTCTGCAATTATGCACAGCATTCTCCATCCAGAGCTTAGCATATTGGCGGTGTGCAAAAGGCATGAACCACCCTCCTTGAAATGGCGCCTTATCGGTTTGTCCCTCGCCCTGGTAGAAGATACTCTTCAACCTGAACTCAGCAAAGCCATTGTCCATGTCAGCCTTGGCCGACATCTCAAACAATCCATCCCCAGGCCGCGCTTCACCAGGATTCCGCAGAGGTGAGTCTCCACACCGAAATAAGATAGTGTTCGGATCGCGTCTCTCTAGAACCTGAAAATGATCGGTAAGTTCTGTGCCAACTTCGTACTTGCTGGATTTCAACTCGGGCTTTGTCCACAACTGATGCGCTGTCGTGGTTTCATTCTTGTATTTCCACGCCATATACTCTCGTTGTATAGCAAAGCTCCAGCCTCCCCACAGTCCTTGCGCGAATCGCTCAACCAGCTTACTGCCACCCTTCTCGACATCTTTGGCTATAGATGCATCTAGATGATTAACAGGTATACGCCTTACACAAACATCGTAGAAAGCTGGATTTTGATTTGGGTTGAATTTTTTGTAGAAGCTTGAGTGAAACGTTGAATCCGTCGACAGATCTATGGGCTCAAATGAGCAATGCTTGGTGTACACATAGAAGAATGCTGGCAAGCTCGCTGTTCCCAGCAAAGCTGTTGGTGGTACAACTATGCGGAAGAAGGATGTCATTGTGATTGTGGCAAAGCTAAGCAACTTGCTTGAATCTGGCAACGACGATCGTTACTTCTAGATGAGGCTTACTGAAATCTACTTTGCAGTCTTATCATGAAACACGCATGAGCTACTTTGTTGATTCGTTCGCACGCAGCTCTTCCGCCTGATTGAAAACAGATTAATAGGAGATAAAATGACAATCTGGCTGTTGATAATCTTGTAAGCGCGTCAACTTGTACTTCATGCTCGTGCTGGGCCAACTACCGCCGAGAGCCTGATGTATGCCTAAGGCAACCTCAGCCGTGAAACGAGAAATTCGAGAACTTATGTCTTATAAGGTATGTTGAAATCTCGGACGCTTGTGATATCTTGAGACAAATCATGGCGACAGGGCTTTTCGCATCTCTTCCGAAACCCAAGTACACCGGCGAGCACGAAGAGGTCCCGCTTCATGCTCAGCCAAAAGGGCCACGAGTAGTTGGACCAGATGCCATCAATGAGTCGCAGATCGTGCTAAAGAAGGCCGGACCTCCCCAGTATGGACAACGATCTGGATGGCGACCAAGGAATGCAGAAGACTTTGGTGACGGAGGCGCTTTCCCCGAGATACCAGTGGCACAATATCCACTTGACATGGGAAGGAAAGGCAACGGAACTTCCTCGAATGCTCTGACCTTGCAGGTAGATGCGGAAGGCAAAGTCAAGTACGATGCAATCGCCAGACAAGGTCATAACGACAATAGAATCATACACTCGAGCTTCAAGGATCTTATACCACTCAGACAGCAGGCGAATGCCGGGGACTTGAGCCTCGATCGTCCTTCGCAGGATGAAGTCGCTGAGGCTACTGAGAAGACAAAAGCCGCGCTTGAGAAACTTGTATCAGGCGCAATGGCGGCTCAAAAACCCAAGAACGTGAAAGGACGCAATCGGGAAGAGCCAACGTACGTGCGATATACACCAGCCAACCAGATGGGAGACACTTCGAAGAAAAACGATCGCATTTTCAAGATCATGCCAAAACAGCAAGATCCAATGGAGCCACCGAAGTTCAAGCACAAGAAGATTCCTCGTGGTCCACCTTCACCTCCTCCACCTGTCATGCATTCGCCTCCACGTAAAGCTACAGCTGAAGACCAAGAAGCCTGGAAGATCCCTCCTGCGATTTCGAATTGGAAAAATTCCAAGGGCTATACGGTGCCTTTGGACAAGCGACTTGCGGCGGATGGAAGAGCTCTACAAGACGTATCTATTAATGACAAGTTCGCGCAGTTTGCAGAAGCATTGTTCACTGCTGATCGACATGCGCGAGAAGAAGTAAATATGAGGGCCAAAATGCAGCAAAAATTAGCCGAAAAGGAGAAGCTCGCGAAAGAAGAACATCTACGAGATATGGCGAAAAAGGCACGGGAAGAGCGGGCTGCTGCAAATGCTACAAGCAGACCAAGAAGAGATTCTGGCAGTAAAAGACGATCTAGATCGCGTTCATACTCTGATTCGTACTCTTCTAGAAGTGAGAGCGACTACGATTCTGAAGATGAGCGTGCTCATCAGAGAGCGCAAGCTCGGAAAGAAAGACGTGAAGAGGACCAGCGACAGTTGCGACAGTCACGCATGGGTACTGAAAAGCGTTTACAGGCAATGGCGAGGGAGCAGAACCGAGACATATCTGAAAAGGTTGCGCTTGGTTTGGCCAAACCGACCTCTGCCAACGAGACGATGTATGATTCAAGACTCTTCAACCAAACTTCCGGCTTCCAAACGGGCTACAATGAGGACCAGCCATATGACAAACCGTTGTTCGCCGCACAAGATGCCATCCAGTCCATATACAGACCATCCGCAGGTGCAGCCGAAGAAGAGGAAGGCAATGCTGATGAAACTATGGAGAAGTTACAGAAGAGTAGTCGTTTCGAGGCACTAGGTAAAGCGAAGCAGGGCTTCAAAGGTGCTGATCTGGTTGGTGAACGTGAGGCTGGACCCGTTCAGTTCGAGAAGGACAAAGATGATCCCTTCGGAATCGACAGCCTGATCGGCGAAGCAAAACAGAAGCAGGACGGTGAAAGCAAAAAGAAGTACGGCTTGGAAAGGGCAGAAGAAAGGGAAGAAGATGATCGCAGGAAGCGACGACGTGTCGAGGAGGACGACTAAGCGCTCCCGTATTGTCCAAATGGCATTGACCAGCAACATGGGTCGTGAACTAAGCTGGTACCATATCGATATTCTTGCGAATCAATGATTGTGCTCAAACACTTTTCTGCGTCACGAGACGCGGCACAAATTGGCGATCCTCAACTCTCAAATTTGTGGTGCATGACTTCTCAAGATGCTGATCCAATAACTCGCAGTTCAAAAGCACAACCGTCCGTCTCCAGAAATATAGTTATCTGACATCATCGTGCATTTATCCCTTCTGTGCGGAGAGTCTCTGCATTGAAATACAGCTCGCTTGCAAGGATCGAAAAGCACGATGAATTCGAAGCAATAGATTTCTGGCTCAAGAAATACAGACAGACATACAGCGATACAAGTTACGAATCGCCCAAAATGCCTATGTTTGTCTAAGATCCAACATGAAAGCATTGACACACTAATCATGTCAATAGGTACGATCCAAGACCATTGCCAAAGCGAGCATTAATCGCTGTCACATCAGCACATAAACCACTATATAAGGACAACAAGGAAACCGGACTTTTTGTTACAGAAGCACTACATCCGTACAACGTATTCACTGGTGCAGGCTTCGAAGTCGACTTTGTGTCAGAAACAGGAACTTACCAACCCGACTGGCTCAGTCAACAAGATGACTGGCTCAAAGGCGACGACAAGGCAGCATGGGAAGGAAGTAAGGGCGAGTTTCGGAAGAAGCTCGACGGCATGATGAAAGCTGGCGACGTCGACCCAGATCAATATGGGATCTTCTTCGCAAGCGCTGGTCACGCGTCTCTGATCGATTATCCTGAAGCAGTTCAATTACAACGACTCGCTAGCAAGGTGTACTCGGACAATGGAATCGTGGCGGCCGTGTGCCATGGAGGTGCCATCTTCCCCAAAACTGTAAATCCCGTGACGAATGAGAGCATCATTATCGGTAAGAAAGTAACGGGTTTTACCACTAAAGGTGAGGAAGAAGAGGGTGTGCTAGACACGATCAAGTCCTGGAACGCTATAACGATCGAGCAAGCAGCAGAAAAGTCCGGCGCCACATACGTGGCCCCTCCTGGACCATGGGACGCGTTCACGATCACGGACGATAGGATCGTGACAGGCGCCAATCCAGCCAGCGCAACGGTCACTGCTGAAGCTACTATAAAGGCTTTTAACGATCTGGACAACCATGACCCAAAGATTGCCGACATCGAGAAGAAAAATGAAGGGGACGAATTTCCGAAATCCAGAAATACCGAAGGTATGCAACAGCAGCATTCGGTGTAAGCAATGTCGGAGAATCAACAAATCTGGCATATCCTGTGAGACGCTCCTTGGGCGAATCCGTGGCTAATACTTGCCTATACTATTTACCAACCTATACGCCTTTGCTCAACTTGTGTTACACGTCTCCCAGAACATTCTTATGTGAGATCAATGGACTCCTTGTTCCTTGCTTGTCTTCGTTGACTCCCTCGGCTGTCATGTGCCACTTCTCTCCTGCTCACAGCCACGTGTGAGTTATTTCTTGCCTTCTTGATTCGGACTTTGACGTGATACCCCGTTTGGGTGATTACCTCAGCACCGGTTATGAAAGATCGCATGACAAGTCGAGCATGTCCTAAGCTCATGATAGCTGTTGCCATAGTGTTGCTGACATAAAGGGAAACGCCCCTCAACCAACACGGACAAGCACCTGTGTTCGATGACTGCATCCCCCACAGAGAGTGTCGCAGGTCTGCTACCTACCGGCTCGACTCGATCGTCGGGAGGAAGATTCCGAAGGTGGCGTCTTCTGGTTGCAGCTTCGACAGACATTCTGTGGCTCGTCTCTGTGCATAATTGGCTGCACAGGGAAGACCCATCGTTTCATATCGTGATCGTAAATTGGCGTGACCTTTTTCATCTTACTCAGGTCTGGCTTTCGTCTCTGAGAGGATGACCTCGAAGGCACAAGTTGTCGGCCCAATGATCGTGCATGCCTGGCAACAGACAGGAACACAGATACGGCTGGAGTTGTGCCAATGTTATCATGATTGCTGCTCAATGAGCTGGTCTCTGAATTGAGATGAGCCATATTGGTGGTTTTAGCTTGAGAAGAATTTCTTGGTTCAGAAGACTTGTCGTTGCCTCCTGTCGTCGAATTGTTCTTTCGTGACTCAACGCTCGAGTCTTTTGGGTTGTTGCGGTACATATGTACTCTGCTTAGCCTCGACTGTGAGAACAATAGTTGCCCAGATGAAGTATGGGTTGATCCAATTGTCTGAGTGCCATGTTGATTAGAAGACTTTGATGACGGAGCGTTACAGAGAATCTAAAATGTGTTCCTGAGGTTATGATTAAGATTATATGAACATGCTGTATTGTGCATGATGTTTTCATGCAAGAAGGATCTTTTTGCAGAAGGTTCACCGCTTCCGAAGGGACACAGCCTAGCGTGAAACGAGAACCACACAGCACGAGCTTGGCTCAATGTCGTTTTGGGGCTTTTCTTGTGCGGCGAAAATTCCACCAAGAGGTGCCAGCAACAGATTCCGAGTTTTTGAGAGGTGGTTCTCCACCCAACAGTGGAGCTTTCGATGCATTCCAGGCATGCTGCACAGCTTTGCCGATCAAGTTCAACATTCACTATATTACGCCTACCTTCATTGCGCTCTAGCTGCAATCGCAAATCGCTGGCCCATCACAGCATTGGACTTGTAACTTCACGTTGTTCGACTGTGGGTGTCTCACAGGGATCTCATTCTGCTTACGAAAGAGACTGTCCCGTTTCGCGCAGAGCTTGGTCAGCTAAGAGTGTGAAGCAGCTCCCGGGTCACCACGGCGTGAGGTCTAGAGTGATTATTGTTTAGTTCGCCTAAGATTATACTAATGCACCAATTTAGTTGGGTATTGTTCGCGACCTTTGTATCCCTGCTGTCGCTAATTCTTCGTTATTGCTTATTCCGATCATCGTGGCTATCGTTCTAGGAGTAGTAGTATCATTATAATTTAATAAGAAGATTAGATCAGCACTCTGCGCAGCACATTTGGTCGTACTCAATTCTGGTCCGAAGTGGTCCTTCAATCAATAAGAACGAGACAACCAGTATGTTCTTCGAATCGCAATGTGCCATTATTTCGGTAGGGTAGTATTGTTAGCATGTCAATTGCTTAGTACACAAGGACCGTTGCTGCCATAAGAAGTGGTAGTAGGAGCTCGAATGCTATCGATCGTCTTACTACGGCATGAAAAGATCCTATTATATTCCGACAATTGGACTATGAGGAAATGGTTGTTGTAGATGATCACACACTCGTTCTAATGCCTGCTGCCCCTGGTGTGTCATCATTGTAATCTCCGTATCTTAATGCGATGGTCAGACTGTCACGCATCGCCAAAGCTATAGCATTCGTGACTTGGTGCCTGACTCTATAAGAGTGACTTCATCTATAAGCTGTATCCGTATACTATATTGATAAGTAAATTAGCCTCTATCAAATAGCAGTATATTTGAAAACACTAATTACTAAAGTACTTCTGTTCACTACAACAACCTCCTTTTTAGTATAGTTTTACGTCGCCTTACTACGTATTAACATTAGACCTACTATCTAGTATGTAGTCAGGATCTATATTGGCGGTCAGAGACCAAAGAATAGACTAGTTACGAACGTAGTGCATTTTGTGAATGCTCTTCACGGGTACCGCATGCAACAGAGCACGTCCGCCACATCCAGCGATTATCCAGTGAAGAGGCTGAATATCAGGTAGCTTCATCGCCCCGAACGAAGCTCGCCAACCACTAGGAAGAGGCCCGAAGGGAAGTGTGCTCCGAGCGCTATCGACACTGAGCTAATGCAAGGACGCGACTCGCCTGCGTTTTGCTCCTCTTGTGTACACCCTTTTTCTTTAGACCCGAATGCGTAAGATGCATGACTGCATCCGCAACAGGACCGATCTAGTCGTGAGATGTTCCAGCTTGAGCTGCATAATGAGCATGTGATGGCCTAAACTACCACGAATCATTTCGGTGGTCTGGAAACGTGCCCAAATGGTGGGATCAGAGCTTACAGTACGCTGAGAAGCGGTGACAACAAGCTGCTCTGGTCGAGGTCGCTTTTCTGGGCCATATGGCATTTGTGGATGCGTCACGTTCAGATGAGACAGCGTCCAGCTTGACAAAGCTCGTGGACCGGGTTCTGGTGAGTTGGAGAAAAGTCGAAGCCGGTGAACTTTAGGGACAGCTAGGGACAGTTATGGCATTAATATTAGTAGCCAGGAACAATATCAGAGACTGATGAAGTTCATCGTGGTAATTTCCGCAGCGTTGAACGAACACTCAGATCCAGGTGCATCTTTTCCACGAGAGACAACATTCCTGAGCCACGCAATTACCTTCTGGTCGGCAATCGACTTGCACGATACCATGACACGCAATGAAGAATGGAGCCTTTCGTGTTCAAACCCAATTATTTTCAACCAGCTTGTTGAGCATTTGCACATATGCATACTTGCTATCTACCATCTTCCACGGTAGCACGCGACAGCGTCTATCATAGAAGCCTTGTGTCCCTCTGGAGCGAGCATGTTTGACTGCCTCGTAAGATTTGCGTGTCGCCGGTTGATGGAATGACCAGTAGGCTGAGACATGCTTCGTATGACCACTATTGGTCAAAAATTCAGTATTCGTGTGCATACTGCTCCACTGTAGTGCATGTTATTAATCTATGCCAGCCTTGCGGGCTTATAGCATTCTGTTGAGAAATGTACAATATACGTTCCGCACATGTTCGCGCAACACAATGAAGGCATTTCTTCGAAGAAAACGGTCGAATCACAATGATGCAAGTGAAAGTGCTTTGAGCATCATTGACCAGGTCCGGACAGAGTCTGACATGCAAAATGATGTGATACTGCAAGGTTTCGAATGGTACTCACCTGGCGAAGTCTCGAGCACGAGCCAGGACGCTAAAGGTGTCGCGAAGGACAGAGACATCTCTCATTGGCAGTACCTTACTGACCTCCTTCCGAATTTTGTCGATCTAGGTATTGCTGAGATCTGGATTCCGCCCGCATGTAAGGCAACTAATGTCAAAGATGTCGGTTACGGCATCTACGATCTCTATGACCTCGGAGAGTTCGATGCAAAAGGTTCTGTGAGAACACGCTGGGGCACAAAGCAGGAACTGAAGCAGCTATGCGCGAAAGCAGCATCACTAGGGGTTGGAATTATCTTCGATGCTGTGCTCAATCACAAGGCAGCTGCTGATGCATCGGAGGAATGTCTTGCCGTTCGTGTCGATCCAAAAAACAGAGTGAAGGAAATTGATCGTAAACCACGAACTGTTGAGACATGGACGAAATTCAATTTCAGTGGCAGGAAAGGAAAATACAGCAACATGCAGTACAACCATAGCCATCTCTCCGGCGTTGATTGGGACAGCAAGCAGCGTGAGAAAGCGATCTTTAAATTTGTAGGACAACGTCCGGATGGGACAAACAAAGATTGGGCGCAGGATGTTGGACGATCTGAGAATGGCAATTATGATTACCTGATGTTTGCAGACGTTGACTTCGCGAACAACGAAGTGAGAGAGGATGTCAAGCGTTGGGGCTGCTGGTTAATCGATGAATTGCCTGGTCTGCGCAGCTTTCGACTCGACGCGATCAAGCACTATTCTGCCACTTTTCAGAAGGAATTTATTGAGCATGTCACAAGATATGCTGAGCAGAAGCGCGTCAAGGTTTCTTTCATCGGCGAGTATTGGTCAGCGAATTCCCAAACCCTGAGCCAGCATATCACAAAGTCGTTCGGAGGCATTCTCAACATGTTTGACGTCAAGTTGATGTACAACTTCCATGATATATCCGAAGGACGACTTCGAGACCTACGCAAAGTATTCGACAAAAGTCTTGTCAGTATCGATCCGCATCATGCTGTTACCTTCGTGACCAACCACGATACACAAGAAACGCAGTCGTTGGCAGCACCGGTGCAGCCTTGGTTTATCCCACATGCTTATGCGCTGATTTTGCTCAGAAAAGGAGGTCAGCCATGTGTGTTTTGGGGTGACGTATACGGCACGAATGGACCACAACCACGACTTCCAGCTTGCGGTGGTCGGTTGTTGAGACTCGTCAAGGCAAGGCAGCTGTTCAGTCATGGCTCACACAGAGACTACTTTTCTGACGATCATGAGTGCGTTGCCTGGAGCAGGAACCAGTCTGAAAGTGGTGTAAATCGAGCCATGGCAGTCGTTGTCTCTATTAGCTGGTCATGGAAGAAAACGAGGATATTGGTTGGTGCAGAGTACGCTGGGCAGATATGGACCGACCTGATGGGCTGGGCCTGGAGTGGCGTGCTCATTGACCTCAACGGCTACGGCGACTTTCCTGTCGGTCCTCGGTCAGTCAGTGTGTGGACTTGGCAAAAGATACCTGGTCGCGAGCGAATTGACGCGTTAGTCTATGCGGAAGATCCGAGATTGGTGCCAGACAGTGATGTCGTGGGAGACGAGGTTCTGCCTTCTGAACTCCGATCTTGATCGTTGTCAATCCGAACCTTTCTTTGTAGCCAGAGTAGCGCAAAGGAGAAGACGACACCGGTCGGGACAGAAGTCATTGAAAAGACTCTGCACTGTAGAGGATGAAGAAAGACAACTATGATAGAAATCACGACAAACTATCATATAAAACGAGCCGGATTGCAGTACGTGGTACCCTACCAACAGGCGCATCTTCGTCGTTATTGCAGAAGTCGTGGACACCGACGCGGCAAGACGGAAGCAAACGAGGAGGTGACGCGCTAAGTGGACGAGGAGGAATTTAGCGAAGCTTGGCATTGATCAAACTCAAAAGAATTGCGAACCTGCCGATACGGAGCGAACACGCACTGTAATTATGACCATGGCAAAACAGGATGTGTTTCGCAATTTTGTATTCTGGACGCATGTCAATGTCAACTCAATTGCGAAAGCTTTCCGAAAAGATCACTTTTACCTAAGGTTGTGCACGCTTGTACTCTCGACCGTGAACATAATCACATTCGCTATGGGCTGAACTCAAATAAAGCGATCCTGTCCCGTAGCCTATTATGCGAGTTTACATCATGCCAACACTGGTACTGACAAACTTCAATATCGTCACGGCGACCCTCGGCGGCTTCATCACGCTATTTGGTCTGGTATCGTACTTGCTGAAAGAACGATTTTACCTTTCAGAGGCTCTTATTTCATTGGCAGCAGGTATAGTTTTCTCACCACATGCTGCAAACTGGATCAGGCCATTAGAGTACGCTGGTACAAGCGTAGATGTCGAGCTCATCACCTTCTATTTCTCACGTCTGGTTCTAGGAGTTCAGCTCGTTATTGCCGGAGTTCAGCTTCCTTCTCGGTATCTACGAACAGAATGGCGTTCGCTTGCCATTTTGTTAGGTCCTGGTATGACTATTATGTGGCTGAGCGCAAGTCTTCTGGTTTGGGCTATGGTGCCACATATCAGCTTCCTACATTCTCTAGCTGTTGGTGCCTGCGTTACACCAACTGATCCAGTACTATCCAACAGTATCGTGAAAGGCAAATTCGCAGACAAAAACATTCCGAAAGCATTGCAGAAGATCATAATCGCCGAGTCGGGTGCAAACGACGGTTTGGGATACCCTTTCTTGTTCCTTGCGCTGTATATTATAAGGTATAATGGACGTGACGGCATTCAAGGCGTTGGCCACGGCATAGGTTTGTGGTTCGGAGAGACCTGGGGGTATACTATAATATTGAGTGTGATATATGGCGCAGCCGTCGGATGGTTGGCAAAAGAAATGCTGCACTACGCTGAGCAGCATAAATTCGTGGATCGGGAAAGCTTTCTTGTGTTTGCAATCACGCTTGCGCTCTTTATTACGGGGACGTGTGGCATGATCGGAAGCGATGATGTGCTTGCTTGCTTCGTGGCTGGCAACGCGTTCACTTGGGACGACTGGTTTCGTGTTGAAACGGAGGACGATTCATTACAACCGACCATTGACATGCTTTTAAACATCTCCGTGTTCGCCTGGTACGGAGCTGTAGCGCCCTGGGCAGAGTTCCGAACCAACGATATCATACCCATCTGGCGGCTTGTATTGTTGGGTATCTTGATCCTAATGTTTAGGCGGCTTCCCATGGTTCTGGCTTTTCATAAAGGATTGAAAGAAGTGGACGATTGGAAGCAAGCTGTGGTTGTTGGGTATTTCGGGCCTATAGGTGTATCAGCAGTTTTCTACCTCTACGTGAGCGTAGATTTCCTCAACCAAATCCTGGTCAATGGACAAGTACGCGAAGATGCCGCTCGGCTTGCAGAAACAATAAGGATTGTCGTTTGGTTTCTCGCCATAACCAGTATTGTTGCTCATGGTCTGAGTGTACCGTTCGGCAAGTTTGGCTATCATATGCCACGAACCATATCGCAAGCTTTGAGTGTGGATAGCGGACAAGACAGATCGCTCGACATGCGACGACTGCAAGACCCAGCTACTTTCTTGCGGCGTAGGGTCAATCGAGCAGTGAGGTCTGACCCTCCTACGCCAACTACGTTCATGCTTGGAGAGAGGAGGACTGGCGATAGGCAAGCAGGAGATGATGAGCCGCTGAGGCCAGTGAACATCATTGACACGCCGTTCAGTGGGTCAGGAACACAAACACCACAAGAGGATGTCGTTGCGAAGGTAGAGACTGCAGAAAAAGGGGAGCAGCATCTTCGACAACTGCCTCATCAGCCAAAAACAGAATGAAAGAGGTCTGAGTAGGAACTCGAGACATTCTTTGCAGACTACATACTCCTGCTTCCATCCTTCGCTTTTCCAAGTTGCTATTCTCCAGTGATCTGCTCCGCTGCTTGCTCACACCTCGAGCATGCCCCCCTGCTGTTTAGTTCTGGGCCTTTCCGGGCTATACCCCTCACCTCAATCTCCACCTGAAATATGCCGCCGAATGACTGGCGGGAAGCACAGCTTGCGAAGCACTCTTTCCGCACCTGCACTTCCTGTATAGCAATTTACTTTTTCTCATGCTATTTAATGAGGGTTGTGCCTGTCACCTTGAATACTGATCACACTCGTAGCTACAGGTAAAGCACTAACACAAGGGCCAAGTTCCAAGCATATCAAGTGCATCTTTGACCTGAGTCTTTGTCAGACAATCTGCCTTCCTACGTTGCAAGACTTCTACCTTACCGTCACCAATGTCTCAGTAAAGCACATTTTTTGAAGATGGCACAACCGACAACGGCCAATAAAGCTTCGAGGCCAGAGTCTCCACTGCCTGCGCCAACAGTAGCAGGTCAGAAGCGAAAGAGACCTACAGAAAAGAAATACTATGCTGTCAAGGTAGGCAAGACTCCTGGTATCTATGATACGTGGGATCAGTGTCTGGCACAAGTTACGAAGCATCCAGGAGCTCTTTGTAGGTGAAAAGAAACTTGACATCGAGTCACTAACTAATTTTGACAGTCAAGTCGTTCACTAACCCTGATGATGCTCAAGCATTTGTGGAAGGCAGACTTGTGGCGGCCACGAACAAAGCTCCTGGAGAGCAGAAATTCTACGCCGTTCAACAAGGAAAGGTTCCTGGCGTCTATACAGACTGGCCGTCCGCGCAAGCACAGATAAGTGGTTTTAGACACCCGAAGCATAAGAAATTTGCTACACGTGCTGAAGCTGAAGCGTTTGTCAACGAGGGCAAGCGCAAGTCAGCTTACGAGACTGGCAATTCTCTGGCACCTGAGGAAGAGATACGGCAACTGATTGTCAAGAAGTCTGCACCTGGTCTCGTCACAAATGGGGACCACGTGGCTAAAGATGCAAAGGGCAATGAGTTTGAGCTAGCCAGAGGTCCACTCCCGCCTGGTGCTGAGGATGGCTTTGATCCAAATCTGAAACTCGAAGAAGGCAAGATACGGCATAGGACAGCAGAAGAGGAGCAAAAGACAAAACTAGTTCCTCGAGAACTTGACCCGCCAGGAATGCTAAAGATCTACACCGACGGATCTTCGTTAAGCAATGGGCAAGTCGGAGCACGAGCAGGCGTAGGCGTGTATTTTGGACCTGCACCCTTTGAGTATGATTCTCAATCTCCTTCCTCTCCTTCTGCCTCAGCTGTGCCAGAAACAGGCACAGAGATTCCTCTGTATACGGTGGATTGGCAAGCCCGAGGCGCACCTCCCACGAAGAAGCGACGTAAACTGACTTGGAGATACAGAAATATTTCCGAAGCATTGAAAGGGTCCAAACAAACAAATCAGAGAGCAGAGCTGACAGCTATTCAGCGGGCGTTAGATGTGGTACCAAATCATCGGGATGTCACTATATTCACAGACTCGAGGTATTCTATAGATTGCGTGACGAATTGGTACAAAAACTGGCAGAGGAATGGTTGGGTCAATTCAAAGAACAAACCAGTAGAGAACCGAGACGTCGTTCAAGAGATCAGGCAGAAAATTGAGGAGAGGGATTCTTATGGAAAGCAGACCATTTTCGTGTGGGTGAAGGGTCATGATAAGAATGAGGGCAATATCAAGGCAGATGAATTAGCCGTGGCCGGTGCTAGAAAAGGGTTGGTAGACGATACACAGAGCATAAGCAATGGCGACGATACCACTGCTGGCGAGACAGACGGTGTGGCATCGGGAGAAGACGACTTGATTGATGAGGATCCGGAAATGGAGGAAGCTCTGAGGTTGAGGCAGGATGCAATGAAGGACGACCCGATGGATGTCAGTGCTGATGATCTTAAGAATGGCACGCACTAGAGATACTCCCCATGCTATTTGCGGGCCAGCGCAGTCGCAAGCGAAATGGGTAGAGTAATATAGCTCACAATTCATGACTTACTTAGTGTCAGATCCGACTAGCACTACTCTACTAGTACCACTCGTCTATGGCCACATATTGGCTGGCGACATGGCAGATGGTAATCCTGCGCAGCAGGATTACAGTCAGATCCTCCACACTAGGTTTTTTTGAAAAAGAGCCGCACTTCTGATTGGCTGAACGAGGTGTAAAAACACGTCATCGATGCCTAAGTGGTACCTAAAATCCGTCGGTACGCCTATAAGACTACCTAAAGAGTTAAGCTTCAGCCCCTATAACAACCTTAGAATCACATACCCATTACATTCTGCCTCTGCTGCGCAGGCGACTTGGGGCGTTCACGACTCACAGTATATTTTTAGATAGGTAGCACCACAACGCTTGCGAGCTCGAATCAGATTCAACCTGGAGCAAGCTGGAGCTGGACATGTTTCTGGGTGCCATATTGACCACTGAAGCCACAAAGCTTTAAGCCCCAACGAGTGATATTAGGCGTGCCTGTACGTTACTCTTAGGCACCACACCAACGCCTCTTGTTCTCAATATCGCCCACGCTCCCGAGTCCTTCACGAGGTGAATGCGCTCTGGCACTTCCAATACGATAGCATGATTGTTTCCGATGCGCACCTGTCTTGAAGCACCCAGTTGAAGTAAAAGTCCACAGAC
Source organism: Pasadenomyces melaninifex (assembly GCA_022813495.1). Taxonomy (NCBI): domain Eukaryota; kingdom Fungi; phylum Ascomycota; class Dothideomycetes; genus Pasadenomyces; species Pasadenomyces melaninifex. The sequence continues at coordinate 30,657 of JAKLMI010000050.1, read as the reverse complement.
TGATCATGCCCGCCATAACTCAACCAGGTCATGGCCACAGAGGAAGATGTAGCCGCCAGCTTAATAGCATGGGTCAACTCCCTCCACGTCACAGATCCGTTCTACACTGTAGATGAACTCGCTACTGGCGAGGTTCTGTGGAAGCTGTTGCAGCTCATTGACCATGTCTCATTCCCTGGCCAACTGCCCGAAGACCCTACCCGAATAGATAGCACGAAAGATTCGTCCTGGATTCAGCGATGGACGAACCTCAAGCATGTCTACGATGCCCTTTCGATATTTCTCATTGAGGAGTGTGAGCAGCAACTGCCATTGTTCTACAGCCATGGAACGGGTCAACTCGCGAATCCGGATCTCAAGGCCATAGCGCAGCATGGAAGTCTTGACGACGCGGTCATATTGCTCAGGTTATGTGTTGTTGCTGCCACAAACTGTGCAGACAACGAGCGCTTTGTACAGCCAATGGCTCGAGGAGAACTGCCCGACGGTGTTATGAAGATATTGGCTGAAACAATCCAGGAAGCACAAGAGAACAATGAGGAGGAGCATGACGGTATTGATCACGAAGATCGCATTGAAGAGACTGAAGAGACTGCAGAAGAGGACGACTCGTTTCAGCAAGAGCCTCTGGAGGACTTAGAACATGAGACTATCGATCAGAGAAAGCCAGCAGAAGCATCGGATCTTGCATTTGAAGAGCGCCTAGCAAAGGTCATTGCAGATTCACAGCGCATTACACGAGAGAAGCACGAACTGCAACGGCACATCAATGAGCTCAATTCCAAATACAACAGCCTTCACCAACGACACGATCGAACCCAGGATGATCTGGCTGAAGCCAATGACCGTCTCACCGCAGTTTTGTCAGGTCGGAGCACCGACGCTAAGAAATCTTCTGAAGCGCAGAAGGAGGCTATCATAGCAGACCTCGAGTCGCAGCTTGTACAATATGAGACTGATATCGAAGGTTTGCGTAAGAACAATGAGGTGCTGAAGATCAAAGCCGAACGCGTGCAGAAGCTGCAGGACGACTACGATGAAATCAAGATCGAGCGTGATAACATGAGTCGCAAAGCCAATGCGGCTGAAAAGTATAGGCAGAAGCTCGAGGCTATTCAGGATCAAGAGAAAGAGAACATCACGCTCAAGCAGAAAGTCACAGATCTGCAATCTCAGCTACGGCAGAGTGATACACGCACAGCAAGTACCTCTGATCTCCAACGTGAGATAGACGAGTACAGAAGACTGCTCCCTCAGCTGGAACAGGAGAGACATGAGGTCAATGAGATGAAGAAGCGGCTGGAATTCGATTATCATCTACTGGAAGCTCGATATTCCGAAAGTGAAGAGCAGCTACGAAGAAGTAGGCAAGAAGTCGAAGATCTGCAAGGACGGTTACGTGAGTATGACGACGGGGACGAAGTAGCGCCGAGAGGTAGGAGGTCAGATGTCGAGCTCGATGTCGAGACTCAGGACCTCGAAAGCGAAGAAGCTGCTTACGAGCGTGCTGAAGCGCGATTACAAGAAGCCTTACTGAAGAATGTGGCCGCCATTGAGCCAGCGGATGGCGACTCAACAGCTGCGACATCCGCAGTTACCGAACAGCCCAGTCTTGAAGGCCTTGGTATTGACCTGGATGAGAACGGTATTTCGGAAGATGAACTGCGAGCTATTATGTCTGCCATGCGTGCTCAAATGGCGGCTGGCACGACTCTCGAACGTGAATCGTCTTTGGAAATGCAGAAAAAGATGGTCATTATGCTTGAAAAGGCAAGAACCAGGAACCAGGCACTTGTTGATCACGTCCGGCAGCAAGCCAGTCAAATCGAGGAGATGAAGCAGCGCCCCGAGGCAGTTCCAGACGAAGCAACGCCTGCAAAAGAGCCGAAATCCGAAAGCGAAATGGAGCAACAACTTGAGGAGCAAGATGTGCTGATCGAAAACCTGAAACGCGAGATTCGGCTGATCAGCTCTGCATGGTATGAACAGAATCAACGCCTTGCGACTCTGGGAAGTGGCTCAGGTGGTGGTGGTGCTGTTGCATTGATGCGGTTGAAAGGCGGTGTTGGCTTGGAGGAGCCGAAGAGCTTCCTTGGGAAACAAAGGAAAATGCTTGACAGGGTTGCTGTGGGAAGCCAAAATCCCAAAGTCAGAGCTACACGTACGTAGAAGCGACGTGGTGATATTAATATGGAGGGTTCATCAGACATCAAGCAGACTTCAATTTTCACATGAAAGATTGTGCGATAATACAATTTTTCCATGCTGTACTGCATGCTGGATTGTGTCTTGAATACAATGTCAATCTGCACTACTTATCGAGGTTCGCGTATGGACATTTTGCTGTTTCATTAATATCCAGCAAGCACAATTGACGAGCTTCGCTTGTTCCTGGCTGTCCGTAGCTTGTCAAATCAGGACTTATGTCAATCTGATCGTACTCTTTCAGGAGTTTGCGCACTTTGCCCGTTGCCGACTCTCTTTTCTCGGGCGTGCTTAATAATCTATCCAGCACCCATTTTGGCTGCAGGGCGATAATAGGCACAGACATGTGTCTTGACCATCGTCGCATGTGAGCTGGAGTGAGCATGACGGGGAACAACGGCTGACCATCAAAGCAGAACATCCACTTTTCACTGTCGATTGTTTCTGGGATGTCTTTTGGCCATGTCTCTGCATCGATTATCCTCAATCCTCGCAGCATTGCCCAGAATGTGTTATTGTATTCCTCTACGCTTTTTTCTCGTTCAGATGGCGCGCCCACAATTACAAGCGATGTGTTTGGACCAAGACTGGTCGAGGTTCGCAGGTATTCCTTAAGCGCAGGTGCTATCAGACGGATATTCTGCGGCTCCGACGGATCATCTGAATTGAGAAAGATGTATCTGTGTTCGTCGGCTCGATAGCCCATCGTGGCGTAAATGCAGGGGAACGTCTTCATCTGATTCTCCTTGGCTAAAACAACGGTCTTGAAATCCTGGTAGGCCAGCGCCTGCCATGATGCATTGTCGAAATTTGCCTCGACTTGGTCCTTTGTCAGCAATCCGCTATCACCCCGAGAATTGGTTTTTGAAGTTTCTGTTTCTCCCGCACACGTTTTGAATTGACATGCGCTTAGCCATTCTTTGAATTGCGAATATTGTGCTTTAGAGCTGGGGTCGAGTAGAACTGCCAGGCCGAAGCCCAGCGCAATACAGATAATAGCTAATACGATAATCATACCTCTTTGCGCATCACCACAACCAAGGTTGAATACCTGATCTACCTTTGTGCCGGGCACCTCATCTATATGGTTGAACCACTTATTTGGCTGAACGCGGCGAGTATGAATCTCCGAGCAATTGTCACCATCTTGACCAACTGATCCACTGATCGAATAGTTCAAGACGTCAACACTACCGGCTTTCTGGACGATGGACACATTGTTTGCGGTCTTGATATTGAGAAAAACAAGGAACGATGACGGCATGGTCAGTGCTCCAAACTTTATCTCTCGCGATTGTGGGGATAAGATCTCAATGAAGCCCCTGGAGAACTACCGAAAGCAGCCAAGACTTCGGAATGTTAATCCGTCTTGTGACACGTAAAGATTTTATGTAGTATTTTCAGAACAGTCATATAGGATCGATCAGTAGAAATAAGAAGCAGTAAATCGAGATACGACGTGAGAGATACGCGAACATGTCTCAGCATCAGCAGCCACAGGTCAACGCCACCCACGAAATCTCTCCTCGGACTGGCACAGCTTTCGTCCTCAAAGCAGGTCAAGAGCTTACAGTAATTGATCCTCAAGGAGGACAGGTTTCTGATCTTCTTGCATTCGATGCCAATGATATTCGCGAAGTCATCAGCAATGGACGGACTTTCGATTATGCTGATACAATCTATTTAACAACAGGCCACAAGCTCTACTCAAACCGCTCTAACGTCCTTCTAAAAATTGTTGACGATTCTTGTGGGAGGCACGACTTCTTGCTTACACCATGCTCAAAAGACACATTTCGAATCATCTACGGGCATAAAGAACCTCATCAAGGCTGTTTCGGCAATCTGGTTGGAGCATTAGAGAAGTTCGATATTCAGCCTGACCAAATTCCGTGCGCCTTTAATTGCTTCATGAATGTGCCTGTTAATGGCGAGACTGGAAAGTTTGAGGTCAAGCCACCTACAAGTAAGGCAGGTGACTACATCAAGTTTATGGCCGAAACAGACGTGATTATCGGCATGACTGCCTGCTCGGCTGGACTGAGTAATGGCGGGACGTTCAAGCCAATCCAATTCAAGATCACTGAACATGGGATGGCAGTCTCATAGAGCAGGTTAGATCTGTCGCGATTCAGACAAGCTTCTCAATGCTCGCCATCATCGAATCCAGACCCGCTTCCTGCATGAGCTGAAATGTACGAGACGGATATGGTCTAACGCCATCTCCTTTGTCTTTCCCTCCATCCACTCAACGTTGACGACCATGGGCTGCCTCTTGTTCGTCTATACAGTGGCCGTTGCAACAAATAGTGCTTGAGGAAGGCCGCATGACTCAAAGCCGAGGCCATCAACGACACGATTTCAGGCTACCGCATTCGTGCCGGACTGTCCTAACAGGAAACCATCTATGCGTGGCGATGGCCCCTCAAGGCTGAGATTGGACACTTAGCAAGCGTAAGCGAGCGCATTCGCGACCCTGTATGGTAAGCGTACAACTTCCCATCCTGATACAGAGCCTGTATTGATAAGAACGTGCACTCGATCTTGAACGACATTCGCGCAATGCAACAAAGTACAGTGATGGCACTTCGTGTTCAGAAACCTCTTAACGTGAGGTAGAGGCTCGTTCGCGTATACGACCACCGAATTCTGCTCGATTGAAGTCTTCTGCTCAGATCACGCTGATTCTGGAACTTCTAACAATCCCACTTCGGCCCTCAACCTTGCGAACTAGTTTCTGGATCCCCTCGAGCAAGACTATGACTAACCCTCGATACCGCGGCGTCACGCTCTGCTACGATCAGAGTGGATACGCTACCTACGACAATGCATGTAGAGGTGTGAACGAGATGGGAAACGGCGACATGATCCAGAATGGCCAATTCGTCTGCGAAGGCATCCTCATGAGCAATTTTCACGATGCTGTTGTCGCAGCTCTAGGTCAAGACGTCTGCGTCTGCTCTTATCAGAACACAAACCTGTCACCTTCTATGCCGGCTATGGACCTTGCAATGGTGCTTGCGTAACAACAGGCTATCAGTGTGATGGCTTGCTGCCGGCCGTCGGCAGTAGCAGCAATAGTCAAGTGAGCAGTGTTGCTACTGCCACCTTTGCCGCTGTCACAGGGACTTTGACTGTGGCTGGGAGTACTACTGTTCCCAGTACAGCTAGCGCGAACAACGGGCTTTCGCTCACGAGTCATGGAAGTAGCACCTTGGGCGGTAGCAGTACTTCTGTGACTGCAGGAGGGAGCAGCACGACTCCAGTATCGAGTGTATCGCGTCACAGCATTGGCTGGAAAAAAGTGCTGGGAATGGGAGTACTCGCGATATTTGCGTGCAGGACGATTGCTTGAGGGAGATGTTCTTGCTCTTGTTGATGAGCTGAATAGTGATGTACATCGCTTCTGTTGGTAGGACAACATCGAAGTCCGAAATGCAATATATCAGAATGGGTGCTCTGCTCGCATTGGACATATGTACATGATACTTGCCAATTCCAGCAAATCTACTCTTAGTATAGACGCGTGCCACGAAGCTGCATTGTGTTGACATCAAACGAATAACTGGTGTCGCCAGCCTTCCCTTGAACGATAGGCCTTAAAGACAATTAACACTTGTAGCCAGACTCAACCAAGATCTCTTCACCTGACAAGCCACATTATAGCCAAAAGGTAGTGAGATGGGGTCGAATAGCTGATAGGCACCGAAAGAAGGCCAGCTCTAGCATGCGAACGTGCTGACACCTATCGATCACCACCCGTTGTGGGACTGCCAACCTCTTTCGTAAACCCCATTTGATCACACAAATCTTTTTATCACCTAGTGTTTGTGATCATACTTTCTGTGTGGATGTCTGACGGATATTTCAAGATATTGCAATCAAGATCTCGTCGAGGACATCATAGCCCTTCGATGAATCGTCCTCAGTTCCGAGATCAACGCCAGGAACTGCCTCCTCAAACCCTCCATCGCTGCGCCTCGAGGCATTGTGTGTAGTGCTCGAGGAAATAACAAAGGGCGAGTCCTGATACCAAATCCAAAAGATCTGTCCATTGCAGAAGCGACCACCTCATACAATTCCAAGAGCTTATGTTCGTCTTCAATCCAATTTCGGAGGGCAGTCACTGGGTCGAGCGTGCTGCTGTTGTGAACATGCATATTTCTTTCCCTCTGGTGTTCCCAATAGAACAATGCTACAAGCGCCATTCGCCGTGGAGAGCCTACCACATAAGGTACCAAACAGTATCCTGGTATAGGAACGTAGGTTTCTCCATGGCTAGAGCGCATGAACCTGACCACCTCTGTTGCCAGAGTACTCAATACCCTAGTGGCTTTTTCCGGCCTGGGCGGTCTGGGTAGCTTTCCCAGCTCTAGACGACGGAGGGCCGGGTATTTTTCTGGTAAACTCGGTTCTGTAACCACTTGGGCACATTGAACGATTTTATCCGGGCTCATTGCAAACTGTATCTGCTCAATCAGGACTCGATGTACACTATCTATTTCTGGCAATATGTTCTCGTCTGACTGGCCAGCAAGCTGCAAAGATTGAAGTCCCTGCCTAGTCAGACAATATTGACTATCGATCAGATGTTGTACGAGACACATTTTAGGATCTGACAGTTGTTGTTCAAGCTGTTTCTTTCGATCTTTCATGCCCAGGGTGCGAAGTCGTCTATGTTGCTCGTGTAGTGCGGCGACATTTGCTGGTCTGGAAACATGACCGTGCATGGTGCGAAGTTTTGTCACAGTTCCAAGAACAAGGGATTGCATTTGGTCTCTTCCGCACCACATAGTATCAAATAGTCAGTCAAGTAGATGTAGTCAAGAAAATCGAACTGTGGTTTTTTGTCGGTTGCTTGAGTCATGAGAAGGTTTGCTATTGTTGTCTGCCTGCAAGCTGCAGCCGACTGAGCTACGTAGAGGCCGATTGTCCAAACATTAGTGAATGGTAACACAGCAGCATATGCTCGGAGCTCAGGCGGGGGTGGTGGTGTCAATGTGTGTGGCCTAGTAAATTGTTCATACATGTCTTCGGTCACTCCGAGATGTTGCTCAACGACCGAAGTGGAAATGTCGTCCATGACATTGTGGTACATCATATTTCGGGCGGTCCTGGTGGCGGTATCGTGTTCACTCCATTGTTCTTTTGATGCGTTGACGAACATGTGCAGCAGGCCAATTCCGAACATGGCTGCGGTCGCAGCCACCCCTCCAGTGTTGGTAAGGAAATTATTGAGGTCTACAGGCACGGGATTCTCTACGAGCTTCGTACTTAACACCCGTTTCGAGTGATCCTTTCGTCGTTAAGTGAAACCCCGTAAGGCTTTGCGGATGTAATCGACTTGTAGCAAACACCGATATGTTAGATCCTCAGGATTCTGAAGTAGACATCGAAGATCTTCTGCCGTCAAAGTGCCAATGCCCGTGTACTGTTGTAGAGCTTCAACTGCAGTCGTCATATCCACAAGAGATTGAGTGTCCGAAAGTTCGATTTGGGACATGCCGTGTATGTCAGGCATCTGATCTTGCGAGATGTTAAGATTTTGGCCAGTGTGAAAATCCATAGAGCGTGTCTTCCAGACTCAATTTTTGAAAGTAATTGTACAGAGTTGGTTTCAGCATGACAATGAACTTCAAGTTGTCGTAATAGGAATCGAGTTCAAATTCTTTCAAGTCTCGCAGGAGACCCAGCTGTCGACCTCAGTCCATTTGTCGACCAGTAAAGCCGTTTGCGAGCTGCTTGCTTTTGTTTCGGCGTATATCATGGACACCAGTATTGCAGTGCTCGAAATATCAGCCCGCCCAGATTGCATGCTTTCACACTCTAGGCGAGCACACGTTATGAACTCTTTCAAATTAGATAGCAATGCAAGATTCATCGACAAATGGTTAGCGCGGAGTAGTGAACCAGATTTATCATTGAGACTGAGATAGATCGTGTTGTGGAGGTGTTCTTCGAGAATTATCTGAGGCGTATCTTCGACATCCAGCCTGTCAAATATATCTCGCATCTCAACAGTAGGTGCGGTGGTAGTCGCAGTAACTTTCTCGTGCAACTGCTGGTAGATCCATACCAGAAGGTCAATGAAGTAGCTGTGCAACACATTATCTTGCAGCAGTGAGGTATTCTCAATCGCCTCGAGCTTTCGATGTTATTCGGCTGCACGTTTCCGCCAGGTGATATAGCTCTTGACAAATTCTGTGAGAAGGTGGCATCGAGTTTGACACTCTTTCTTTCTTGAGCTGTTTGACTTGCTTCTCGATTTCGTGACAGGAACGTTCTCTTTCACTATCAGGATGAATAGAGCATCCAGTACAGCTTGCGTTGCAGCCTTGTAGGTCTCGTAGCAGTCACGAAGCGAGTACGGCTTTCGCGCCATGCTTGAGTGAGAGCTATAGAGCCAAGTTGAAGTAAGGTATGGCTCAGCCGGTAGAGCCTAACCAAACTTTCGACGGCGCATTACATCAGTTGCGTGTGTACTACAAATACTGTCTAGAGGACGTTAGCTGTATCTGTGTAAATGAAGTCTCATGTGTTACTAGCAGAGATTGGAGGTTTGAACCACTTCAATACCTTTTCAGTATTTCGCCTTCTTGTTCTATTGTACGTAACAACATGCCCTCGGAAGCGTGTCATGTTATTTATAAAGTGGTTCATCGCGAGAGGTCGTGAATAACCTCTGAGTCTTGTACATAAGCGTCGCTGAGTTGAGATTTTTTGAGGTCATAAGTTCGTGCTCAAATACAAATATGCAGAAGGAGTCCTAATGCCTTTGCTCCCATCGCGCTGGCCGACGAATATCATCTCTACAGACTCTTACCTTATATGCAAGGCCTGGCACTGGCAAAGCCTCCTCTTCTTTGAGCCCTTTCCATCGCGCCTTCCCAAGCAGCCAGTCCGTCAACGTGATTACCTTGCTGGTTTTGTCAAATCCACCTGCTTCATCTGCGTGCTCGATTGTATGGTTCGCTATTCGTCCTTCAGAATCAAAGGAGAAGACGAAAAGCCCACTGAATGTGTCTGAGCCTGCATCTTTGCCGAACAATGGTCGATCGCCTCCCAACAAAGTGCTCAGTCCTCTGTTGACTCCACCATTCTCAACCGCGCTCGAAGCCGATGTGAATGATCCTGTTTCAGGATGCCCATTACCGTTTCTTCGAGGTTCAGTCTTCCACTTCACAACCAGCTTTTCTTCTCCGAGTCCACCACATTGTTCTTCCACAGAAGATGCAGTGATGAAGCCTGAGCGGACTATTTTCTCACTGAGTATGTTCAACTTCACGTTACCCACTACAGGTACACAACCCCATGCTACAGGCGCAGTCATTAAAGCTGCCCTATAAGGTATTCTGCCTTTTACCACAGGCAAGTGTGGATGGGTCGACGGGAAGAGATGTAAAGAAATGCTTGGCGACACTATTTCTGTAGGTAGTTGTGTTGTAAGGATATTCGGTAGGAGTGGGGAGAGTATTCGTAGCGCTACCAACAGTAAGTACAATCGGTAACAGTCTTGATCGGTACTGACTCTTTCCCAGCCTTATCGTCCGTTCATCTGGCGACTTCCGATCACCACTTGGTGAGCTGCCAATTTGTATGCCATCAGAACGGACGAGTGGACCGATGTTGTGATCATGCTGTGCTTGAGTCTGCACAGTACCTGTCGCTGGAACAGCTGCTGTAAACCATAGCTCCGACAAAGGTTCCGATCGTACTTGTGCCAAAGATCTGACAGACAAAAGGGTGGTGTTTTGATCAGGTCGAGATTGAATGAGTCGAAGTAACCTCTTCCATGGCGATAGCGCAGCAAGCGGAACGCTTGAAACTGTTCGCATTGGCGCTGTGGTCACCTAGGTAGCCTTTTCATACTTGTAGTTGTTCTTCAAACATCAGATCTTGATGCGGATGAACCGCAGGTAATAAACAGTAGCTTCACTGATTAAGCACAAGCTATCACATTTAAAAAGAGCCAAAAAGTTGACCTTCCTGTCGCTATGTACTAAGGTACGTCATCGACAAGCTTCCTCAGGTATCATTTCTCTCTCAGCCCACCTTTGATGTGATTTTCTGGGGACCAGATTAAGTGCTTGTGCCTATAGTCTAGCTTAGACAAGCATGTATATAGGTGGATGATGACTTTGGTACAACATCGAAACTGTGCGAACAAAACTCGGGTTCGTATTGATCTTTCGTGGTCTTCAGTTCCCGCACAATTGTTGCTTACCTTCACTAGTCACTATCTCTTGCTGATGACAAAAGAGCACTGGGTGCAGATGCTTGCAAGCATTGTGTTGCAATTGCACGTGAGCTATCAGTGTAGCATCATGCTCTTACTCAACCACCAAGCGCTCTACTCACTGCCTATGTTATTGAATGAGACAATCTATTATAAGTTCCGTATCGGCAACACATGTCTAGCTATGTATATACATGGTAAGTGATGTCGCCAATATGGTGCGATACGAAGAAGTTGTTGCTTGCATGACTGTACCGTTCTCTTGGTCGCACCTTCTGTTGACTTGACCTTCATTCACCACTCCTGTCACATTCAGATATGCACTCCCGTGTGTGTAAACCTTGTCTGCAACTTGAATTGGCCACGAAAACTTGATGTGCTCCTCAACTCCTGTTCCACTATCATCGAACTGCATTGCAAGTCATGCGCAAAAAGAAGAAGGGGACATTGGACCGACCTGTTTCTATTGCTCCTCTAAAATCCAGTAGTTCAATCCTCGACAAATCTGCAGAGGACTTCGCTGCAAACACGAAAGCACCACCTATCTCTATGTCGAATATCAAGATCAAAGCAGAGCCATACGAGGACAGTCTACAGCCGCTAGGCACAAGGCCAGCTCGATCATATTCAATCAACAAGTACACGAAACTAGACCTCCCAAGATTCACTACAGATCCAGTTGCACAGATGAAGACGGCAATAGCGTCTGAGCCATTCCTACAATCTGCACAAGGTCTTAGGGTCAAGATCGAAGATGTAGACCAAACTATGGAAGATACCAGGCAACCGAATCATGCAATCGAGCAAGCACTTCTGAAGATGGACAAGTGGGCAGACGAATGGCTCCCGGGCAAGTACAACGATTTTCCGAAAGAGACAAAGGATCTAGCTTGGGAGTCCTTGGAATCTTGTCTCAGCAGGCCGGATATCATGGAGCCTTCAAGGTTGACAAGCTCAAAAGATGCAGGCCAGGAAGCCAACGGTGTGACGAGTACGGGACGAGGGAGTGTCGCGAGATAGAGGTACTCCGAGACAGATGTTAGCTTTGTAATTTCATCGACGAAAGAGCTTAATCGTATTCGCTTGCTAAATGCATAGCTACGTCAGCAACGGCTCGCAATTTTACTTTCAATTCCACCACTTTCTACCATGCCGAGCTTTCTCAAGGACATTGGTGTTATGCGTGAAAGGCCAACTCATGCTCGATGCTGAGGTTCTAGAAGGGTATATACAAAGGAGATTGTTGCCGCCTACGACAAAAACCAAACGAGACTTTCCAAAATTTGACTTTCATCCCTGTCCCCAAACTCCAACCACGCTGAAAATCGTCCAGTAACGATGCAAATCTGCTACGTGTTTCATCCAGACCAGAATGTTTATATATCACGAACATATGCCATATGCTTTTGAACCGTGCTATAAGCCACGAGCATGATACAAACCTTCCTCCAAAGGCACGGCAGTCTTACTACCATTAGCTCGGCGATACGAGCTCAAGTCGAGAGGGTCATCGGAAACATCGGAAGATGCATCATCATCGTCCTGACTGGCCTCGATGATGTCGTTGCCACCAACGATAGGTCGGCCACTACTGTAGCCGGCATAGCCCGAATAAAAGCTGGACGATGGCTGCAATAAAGGCCTAGCACGATCCTTCATGGCGACATAATCGTCCGACGACCGACCGAGAGACCTCTTGCCTGTTTTCGGAGCAACACGTCCGTCATAGCTTCCGGGTTCTGGGCGCGCCGGAGCCTGCGGTTGTATCATCGCCATCACTGGTGGGAGGTTGTATGAAGGTGTAGGCGCATGAGTCGATCTGCTTTGTGACGGGCCTGGAATTGGCTGATATGGTGGGTAGCCTATGCTTGGTCTCTGTGCATCACTAGAATCATGAGAAAAAGGGCTCTGAGAAGGCGCATTATACGTTGACTGCTGTATTGGAGCACTGTACGCATTATGCTGAGGTGGAGGATTGTACGCAGATTGCTGGGAGCTCCAGAAATTCTCCGGTTCTGTAGCGGGTGGTGTGCTCGGTTGACTTGTATGACCTGGTTGTAGCAAACGTTGTTGATCGGTCTTGGCTGAGGATGGGCTTAGAATGCTTGATTGTGCAATCGATTGCTGTCGAGATGGACGCCAGCTTTGTGTATACTGACTGTCCATCGAAGGTCGTCTGCTATCTGATGGCTGAGGTGCAACTGGCCTGTTCCAACTTTGAGAGTCGACACTTGGAGCTCTGTTATGGTCGGCAGCCTTGATGTTTCGGTGCTCTTCCTCCTTGTTACCACCTTTTCCGGCATGTGGCCTTCGTTGCCTGACCTCGCGTCTCACTCTGACACGACAGCCTTGCTCGTTGAGTAAAGCACTGAGCTCGGTACTTTGCTCCAACCCGGGAAATTTCTTTGCGCTGTAAACTTGGAATGGTGGAGAGTACACATATGTCCTCATTCGCATAGAATCGTTTCTCATGTCCTCGGTTCCTACTCGTGGGATTTCGCGGTCAAGCTCGTTCTTCGGACATTCCATCAGAGTAAACTTTAGTCGATAAAATCCTTCGTGCCTTACAGCAAGATCTGAGAAGATGAAATAAGCTGCAAAGGCAGGCCGTTGCAGGTACGACGCTCCCACACAAGTATTGCCTGCCAGTACTGGGCAGTAGCTAGCAGAATATATGCTGCCATTCGCAATAGGTCGAGCGTGTTCCAATGTAGCAAAAAGAATGAAGTCCGCATCGTAGCTACCTGTAATGTCGACATTATTGTGCAGAATGTTCATTTTGACAACTGGTGGTGGGTCGACAGGTCTTCTGTCGGAGCTTGATTTGATGCCATTGCCACAAGCGCGAGCTTGTTTCGGATCTTGAGCTACTTCTAGGCGATAAGTAATAGTACGCCCACCAATGGTCTCCCTGGTAGTTGTAACTCCGCGTTCGTGAGCAGGAGTCTGCATGATGAAGGATGCCAGACGCTTTCCGTGCTTAAGCTTATATTCTTGAAGAGGTTGTCCGTCGATACCAAGTGCTTCCCGAGTCACCCTTCCTGTAGGTGGTGGCTTTACAACGCCTCGAGCGGATGCTAAAAGTTCGGCTGATAAATCAAGCTCTTTGATAGAGGGCAGACGATCGGCGTTTGCGTGCTTCGGCGCAAGAAGTGGTGCTAGCTTGAAACTGCTATCTCCTGACTTAGTACGTGAATCCACAGACGATCGTTGGCTGCGATTGCAGGCGGCTCCGGAAGACATTGCGATGGGCGCATAGGGCTACCGAGTTATAGTAACAAAGATGTAAACTGAGGTGATACTGTGACGGGAGACAAGATCTGGGGATGCGACCTTCATATGCCGCGGTTCTGGTTTTGTAATGATGCTGGAACGTATCATATGCCTTTTCGAAGTAAATGTGCTCTGTTGTTCTGGTTCCTGGATTTTGTTCCTTAATGATCTTGGGACGAAGTTGGAGCTGGGTACGCTAGCCCAAATATACACAAAGAAAGCACGAAGGTTTTTCATGAAGGAACATAACATCATAAAATCGACTCACCTTTGACTAACACAACTTTAACCACCAATATCCAGTCAGTCGTAACGCATGCGATAGGCTCTTAGTTCAGGGCTCAAAGCCAGGCTGGTTTCGAAGTCAAACTGTATCAAGGTGTCTTGTTGTTTCCAATGTGATCAGAATGCTATCGCATCCCAATTGCGAGCAGTTTTGAATGTCCTGGCGTCCGTGGTAATTATCAACTTGCGCGTCTTCAATCGCTTGAGGTACGTAGTCGGATCGTGATGATCTGAAAGGGTCGCTGACTGGTTTTCTAGTCGACGAAATGCAGCATGCGCGGTCTCCTCAAAGGCAGTTCCTATCGTCCCATACTGAGGTTCCTGTTTTCCTTGGTGATTGTTTCGTGTCCTGAATCTGAGCGTTGTGCCAATGTCGACCTAGAGGAATCCAATCGCGGGGTTTGGCAAGTCCCGTCTGAATGTGTCCTCGAAGAACGAAGAATCGAGTCTGTCGAAAGTGTGGTCGAATCAGTGCGGGTGAGGTTAAGGTCCGGGAACACGGCACGTCGTTGTGCTTGCAGCGCTTGTCATGGCACACGTGGTCTGACCTTTGGATTGAGACCAGCATCGACTAGTGCCAAAACCAGGAGTTGCAATTCGTCGGGCGAACCACTTTGACGGCACAGCAGCTACGGCTCGCTGGTTGACGAGCGCCCAGGTAGCCGGATCGAGCTTAGAACTCAACGGCTTCGGAACACTAAAAGATCAGCCAATGCAACCACTGGCTGTAAGAGGCCAACCACATCGTGTGCTAAGTCTATCCGAGATGCCCACCATGTCGTTCTCCAGCTTAGTGTCCGGGGACTTCCTAAGGTGTGCGACATACTGCTGCTTGCAGGTTCGAGCTGCGCTTCACCCAAGTTGGCCTCATTAAGACAACCAGTTTGAATTCAGATTCACCTTCGTGGTTTAACCAGTGCTTTGCCTGCCACTTTTATATGTGATAGATTGAGCTCAATGACTTTGCGGCATAGTGCTCTCTTATCATTCGAATCCTACGTATGAAGCGAATCTGAAAATGATGAAATTACTGCCAGGAGGAATTTAATTTACCATCGCCGAAGTTTGGTTCGCTTGGAAAGCTTTCACTTGTGACAACGCCAGGGTTGGTCTGCTCCCAACACTAAATCTTAGTGGTCGAATAGTTTGGAACTAGCAGCACAGGCATCATTGAATCAGCATTGCGAATTCAGTGCCACTTTGCATAGTCATGGATATTCAGTAGCACAGCAGATTTGAGGCTCAGGACTTCTGACAGCTTCAGCTCGTGCAACCAGAACGGCGCAGGAAATCTCGCAGAAACCTTTTGAAGGCTACAGTGGACAAGGGACAGACTTAAATTTTCATTGGTTTACTTGCACAGTCCTGCTTCCTCTCAGTATCGCTTTGTTGGTGGCGTGACTTTTCTCGTGCGTTAGTACTGTAACGGTCCCGGACAAGTGACAGATGGGTGGCTCGATCGCCATGTGCTATGTACACTAAGAATACCTGTGAGTAGTCCATTGAGCAATTGTCGGCTCTAAATGGAGTCTTAATGTTCATCGTATGGTTAGGCACGGATTGAATGCGAGGAAGTCGGCGAGATCAGGTATGCATGTCAGATCCAGCAAGGCTTCGATGCCTATGCAATGCCGAAGACAAAGGTCCGGGAGAACACGAACGATTTCGACTGCTTTCTGTTTTCTATACACATCGTCCTCCGTCCACAGGTAATGCAATACCGGTGACGAAGGCGCCTTCATCATCTGACAGATAGAGGCAAGCGTTGGCAATATCGCCAGGTGAGCAAGATCGACCCAGTGGCACAGTTGCCACAAAAGCCTTTCTGTTATCCTCGTTGTCGTCTTTGCCAAGGAAGTTGCTGCTTCTGGAAGACATCGTTAGCGACAATGGCGAGATGAACTTACACGTGAACTTACAGTCCTGTACCGGCAGCAAATACTGGACAAACAGAGTTGAATCTGATGCCTTTTGGACCGTACTCGACCGCCATTGTATTTGTTGCATTGATTACTGCAGCCTTTGAGGCATTGTACCACGCTAGACCTGGTCTTGGTCGAATGCCAGCTGTGGAAGCAATGTTGACGAACGAGCCTTTGATTCCCTTCTCAAGGAAGTATGGTAGAATGACGTTCGTAGAGAGGTAAATAGACCTGACATTGACGTTGAAGACAAGGTCGAAATCTTGGTCTGTGACGCTCTCGGTTGGCTATAGTTGTGTGTCAATCGAGAAACCCTGAAGGTCAAGAGTACGACTTACCTTGTTCCTGTATGTTGTGCCGGCGTTGTTGATCACAATGTCGAGCTTGCCGAACTGCTCAATTGCCTGTTTCAGAACCTTCTCCCAGTCTGCACGCGCAGTAACATCGGCCCTGGTAAAGTGAGCACCGATCTCTTTGGCGACTGCATCGCCGGTATCCTCGCTCAAATCTGTGATGATCACGTCTGCACCCTCTTTACGGAACGTTGTTGCAATAGCTTTGCCAAAGCCACTGGCACCACCAGTCACAACTGCGACTTTTCCTTGAAGTCTGCCTGGCATTCTGCTTGATATTAATGAGAACTATTGAATTTGTGAAATATAGCAAATGTGCTGTTATTGTCCAAAACAATAGCTACGAGGAAGAGTATATTGTTAATAGTCTGACTGTATTTTGGCTTGTTCCAGCCTACTGTAATACTACAACTATCCGAGGTCAATCATCACATAGCCAGTGCCGTCTTCGCAATCCCTTGGCCTCCTCATCTCGAAAACTCCCTTCGAGGCACACCTCCGCAGCTGTTACTACTGGTCCTCAAATCCATCTCGTGAAGTACCTACGCTTATGAACGGAACATCACCGACCTCGCAAATCGAGAGGTACTGAACCGTGGGGCTCTGTGTTTACCATGACGCAAGTTCCCCTCATCACACTCGAAGCTGGGGATGACTTCTATCTTTGTACGCAATAGGGTTGCCGATGAGAATTGCGGTCTTGCGGCATCCCGGCACGTAGAGGAACTGCTTGCATTCTGAGCAAGCGAGAATGTTGTGCAAAGGAACTATTGACGCGGTTGCTATATCCAGAGAGATATTTAGAACCTTAGTGTCTAGCCTTATGGCGTTGTCTCCACAAGCACGTGACACCGCGATATTATTGTGACACCGAAATTGCCAATTTCGCATCCCTATGCCCGCGATGTTCAGACAAAGAGCGCGCTTGATGATTTTCCCTTTGTCAGACCGATCAACTACCTGCATGTAGCTTCGGCAGAAAGACGACATCATGCGCTTGTCTTCGAACCTCTATAAGCCTTTTCTATGACCTTCCACTTCTCGTGGTTCTGCAAATTAGTTGATGAGCTTCATAATCAGAAGCATCAAGGACGTGCCACGTACGCACGACAGGATGATCCAAGGGATCGCATCGTTACAGCATGGTTCAAGCAGTATGAAGATCAATTAAATAGACGAGGGCATAGTGGTCTGGCACTCCTCTCAGCTCTCTTTCCTGAATGCCGTTCGGATCGTACGTATAATCTGCAAGACAGACGTTTGGCAGCCATCTTTGGTCGGGCCTTGGCGCTTGGGGACAATCGCCTCAGGCTTTTGAACGAATGGCAACAGAAAAATGGACCAGACTTTGCTACCTGTGTTGAACGTGTTATGGCCGAGGCTGAATTTGATCCACCACGGACTGGCCACGAGGTGACATTGGAGGAGATTGATATTGCCTTAACTAAAATCGCTGCCAATACGAAAGCATCAGCACCACATATTCGTGCCCAGGTGAATGACAAGACGCCAGCAGAACTGTTGGCACCCATCATTTGCCGTCTGTCCAGCAGCGAGGCGAAATGGCTGGTTAGAATGATAATCAAATCCTATCTTCCAGCTGAGATACCTGAATATGCGGCTTTGCACAATTTTCATTTTATGCTCCCCAGGCTCTTGCGCATTCAGAACTCGTTTGAGGCTGCAATCGAGGTGATTTCACGCCAGGACATTGCCAAGCTGCCAGCTAGACCATCAAAGGAGTACGAAACAGCTCTACTGCCATTCATGTTTAAAGAGATCGAGCCTCGATTTGGCGTAATGATTCAGAGGCAAGCACTCGACAAGGCTAGGAGTATTAAGCACTGTGTGAATATGGCTAATACGCGCATCATGAGCATCGAGCGCAAGTATGATGGTGAGTATTGCCAAATCCATGTTGACAGATCCTGTCAGAATAGTAAAGTACAGATCTTCTCCAAAAGTGGGAGAGACTCAACGAATGACAGACTAGAGCTACTCGGTCCGATCAAGACTGGGCTGAAACTAGGTCATCCAGATTGCAAAATTCGCCGTAGAGCAATTTTGGAGGGTGAGTTGGTGGTGTACTCAAAAGCGAAAAGGGCTATACTACCCTTTTACCACATTCGAAAGCACGTTAAACACGGTGCTCGGAGCATTGGTACAGAGGCAGACTCACCTAGGAAAGCTGGCGAGCAACTTATGATCGTATTCTTCGATGTTCTTTTGCTCGACAACAAAGTTTTGGCTAACGAACCTCATTCTCTTCGTCGGCAGTACCTCAAAACTCTGATTACATCGATCGACGGCACATCCTGTATTGGCGAACGTGCGTTGATCAACTTTGCCAGCAGTAATGCCCCTCAAAAGCTTCGTCAATCCTTTGCAGCTGCTATACGCCAGAGATGGGAGGGTCTTGTGCTGAAAGGCGCGGACGATCCGTATTTCTCCTGGAAGCAAGGCACGAGAGGCATCAAACTGAAAAAGGACTATATAATGGGGTTAGGTGATACGATTGATTTGTGCATAGTTGGAGGTCGCAACGAAGGTCGCGCTGGACTTGGTCTCAATGTCGGCCACCTGACCTGGACCCATTTCTATGTTGCATGTCTGACAAACAAGCAAGAAGTTGTAAGATACGGAGAGTTGCCAAGCTTCAGGATCATCGATTGTGTTGGACCTGGTTCGGTCAACAATGTAGCAATGACTGCGCTCAATGAAGAGGGCTGTTTCGTGCAACAAAGGTTTGCACTCAGATCTAAGTACATGACATTTGACAATGTATGCAGTAACGTCCCACCACCAACTGATATCTTCACCAAGCCTATCGTCGTCGAGATGACGGGAGCTGGATTCGAGAGACCCCAGTCAGCCAATTTCTATGTCTTAAGGTTTCCCCGAGGCATCAAGATCCACCGGGATCGAGGCATTGAGGATACAGTCGATTTTGACGAATTACAGACGATGGCTGAACACACTCTGAATGAGGACAAGTACCTGGGGTCGCAGGAAGATGCTGTGTGGATCGGCAAATTGCTAGCTGCGGATCCACGCTCAAAATACCTTGTCGAACAGTCGCAGCAGATCAGTCCATTGCGAACGCCACAAAGTGCGTCGTCAATGAGCATTACACCTGGTTCACTTCCAAGATCTGCCACACAACCTCCGATATCGCCTATATTTGTACGAGAAGATTCAGTCGAGTTGACGACGGGCAGAAGCCCGGACCAGTATCCAAGCAGCTGTCCTCAAACACCGAGTAAGACTGCAGCGTTCTTCGCTCCACCTGCTGCGACGAACTCTCGTATGACCGCAAAGCGACCATCGATAACTGATAGTGAGAGTCCTCTGTACGGGCCCCCACAAAAGAGGAATCGTGGTGGATTTATTTCGAGTTCTAGTGCTGAAAAAGTGGCCCAGGAAAGTCCACTCACTGAGAACAACAATTTGACCGAGAAAGGCAACCTGCGTAAGCAGATACAAATGCAGACGGCAGACCAGGAAGAATCATGTCAAACTTTAAATCAGAAAGTTACATATCTATCTGCCACCTCCCACAGCGGACTCGTCGCGCCTCCGTCAACAGAAGAAGCTACAAAAGCAGGTCTGAGTGAGACCACCTCTGCAGACTCTAATGGTGGCAAATTGTTAAAACGCAATGTGCCAGCATTGCTTGCTGACGGTGTACTTCGTCATGTGCTCGACTCAAATGAGCATGAACGAAGCCATGCTCGACTGTACATACCTCTATATATCGTTCCCTCAGCACCAGAAGCCGCAAAAGCAGACGATGTTCTACGAAAGCACAATTTCTCGGACACCTTTATTACTACGTCGCGCAATGATTTTGCTGACATGATCATGCTAAATATGTTGACAGACCAGCACATTCAGAAGGTATATATTGTGCTTTTTAATACCGAAAGAGCAAGTGATGCGGTTCGCGACTTGCGAAGGTTGAGTAGGACACTTCACGCGCGACTAGAGTCCGAACGATTCGATCACCCTGCCTTAGCTCGAATCCTCATTTTCGACTATCGTGCATTAGATGACAAGGAATTTGCCGTAATGCTGCAAGCTCATAGAGAAGTCGACTACGAGAGATATCAGAAGTGGTGTTGTGGTGAGCTTGAAATACTTAACGATGAACAGGGTCGAACAGGGTTTCGGCTGAATCATCTGAGGAAGGGACGATCATGATATGTCTCAATCAGATTTATCATATTCTTTGTATTGCTAGCATAAGCACCTCTAACAAGATATGCTAGCGTGCTAGAAGAGCTAGGTCCACATGAGTTCATCCTCGCATCACTTTTCTGCCTTGAACTTTGCTAGCTGGAGTGTCTTGAAATCTGTCATAGGAAAGAGACATCTAGTAAACATGTACGCCCCTGCTAAGAGCAACACATAGTATACAACGGTTTGAACTATTTCCTTATCCAACCCCATCAGCGCGCCCCTATCATTGTTCACTTCAGCTGCTAAAGGCTCTTTTCCCGAGTCGTCCTTGCCTCGGATAACAGGTCCAAGCTGGGTTGCTCCATAAGGTCTGTTGCCAGTTCTCAGCTTAACCCTACCCCAAAATCGGGGCAGACCCATGTAATTGCAGAACGTGTGCAGAATGCAGACAGAGTACAGACTACCAGTGCGCAAGTAGACAAATGAAGCGTACCAGCCAAAGATGGTTGTATAGCCGAATTGAATGATCGTCCTGAGTAGAGCTGGCATAAGAGCCATATCAGGATGCGTTAAACGGAACTCGTAGAAGTGATGCACATGCGCTATGCCAAAATACAACGGTGTCAGAAAGACGAGTTTGTTTGGCGACTCTGCGAGAGGCGACAAGAGGTGAATACCCAGGATCGTGCTTCTGAACAGCAGTTCTTCAGTGACAGGTCCGGCGACATAGTTACGATAACCTATCGATGATGAGAGGCAGGTCACCAGTCGTGACCATATTCCTATAGCTGGACTCAGACTACCTTGAAGATATATATCGTTGTATAAAGGACCAAGAAAGAGGATGCAGGTCAGAAGAAGTGACTTCAAGATAGCAATGAGTGATACTGGCCAAATCCCGACATGATGAAGAGCTGACTCGACGTTGAGCTGACCGTTGTTATGCAGGAGGTAAAATGTTGCCACTGTTGAGATGATTGTCGTTGTTGTCACGGCTCTGACTCGAGCTTGTATGACGCTAGGAGCATCGCGATTCAACCTTGGCGAAGGCCGTGTTTTGGGCGAAAAATAGAAGGGCAAGACATACAGCACGGTGAAGCCTCCCTGGTGGCTAAGGTCAGCTAGTTCTGTGGATGATGCAGCAGACTGAAACGACAATGTATCTGCGTCGATCGCCGAATCAAAGTGAGACCTGCCACCTGTTTATGAAATAGCAACGATGACAGTATAGTGTTGTTGGTTGATCAACAGGACTAGCTGCAGCGGAACTGTACATGCGCTGAAGGCCGCCGTCCTGTAATGGCATGGACTTACTGAGATTAAGGCAGCAGTAGCGTTCGAGATAGGCGGTTCGTGCTTGTCTGCTGGCTCATCAGCAAATGCTCGTGTGCCACTGCTATAAGAGCAAAACCAATACCACTGATCGGCAAAATTGCCGACTTGTGAAGCGCGATGATGCTCACTTACTCTTTCGACTGGTCGCATAACCGACCAATTGCCACAGATACTCAGCTGGTGCCATTGAAATTTCTAACAAAAGAACGATACGGCATCAAAGATATCGTCACACGACAGAAGCGCATTAAACTCCTTTGTCGAGCTCTGTTAATCCCGGAAATTACTCGACTGCGAACAGGCTACGATTCAGGCTGCATGGCTGCCACAATTTGGCTCAAATCGTGCTAAACAGTATGTCGATGAGTCTCCGACTCTGCCTAGTGGAACGCGATTTGACGCCTTCCATGTCTGATTAGCCACAAGACGCGTTGAGTGGAGACGAGACACAAACGGATTGTCAATAATGTTCAGGGTATAGATTGCGGTCCACCACGTTAGTGCATACCAGCCACTCAGACGTTGCTGCTACTGGCAATTCGAAGATGAGGCCTGTGAGAAATCCTGTGGCATGTTCGTCCGTGCTAGGTTTGCACTGTTCTGCTCACCAGGAGGCTGGGCTTCTGCTCCGCGACAAAAGTCTAGGATACGTGCGTGGAGTTCGAATTCGGCGGTAGACTACAGGTCTTATCGTGCTAATGCGATAGCTCTTCGTATATTGGGGTTGTAGAGAAGATCTGCTATCGATTTAACCCTGTGGCATGCATATGACATCTGAAGTCATTACCGACAACGACCCGTTATACCAATCGCACGAGCACATCCTGACAGATCTGATGAGGAGGTAGTCGAGCACTTACCAGTCCAGGTACTGACAGCTTTGGCGGATATATACTTGACGTGTCTGCGAGAATCAGTTTTCCTAGCTACCAGTCGCTCTTTCAGATCCAACTACAGTCACTCTTTCAGATCCAAACTACAGTCACTCTTTCAGATCCAAACTACAGTCACTCTTTCAGATCCAAACTACAGTCACTCTTTCAGAGTCAATTAGCGTCATTCCTTTAGAAGTAATTACAGTCATTCTCTTACTCGAAACTCTAGTACTTAATCGCGACCTGCGGTCGAAAGCGAGGAGGATGCGCTGAGTAAAGCATGTCATCTCCTAAACACTCTCCGAAGAGGACACCCAAGCGAACGATGTCAAGACGGAATCCACTGCAGGAGCGCAGTCCATCCCAGAAAAATGAGGCTGCAGGAAGGCTGAAGAGGAGCAGCCTCACGGTTCCGACAGACACAGACATCTTCACGACCACACCTTTTCCGATCAGGCCTCAGCACGTGTTGCTACCGAGCACGATCAGAAAGCAAAGGAGCAGCCAAAATGTCGAGAATGAGCTGCCAGACTTCTTCTCCAACGAGTCTAAGGCTAACGTGGGAAGCTTCAATGCCAGAGCGCAAAGTCGGCGCAATGAACGGAAAGTGCGACAAGCGCCAAAACTGCAACTCAAAAGATCAGTTACGGTCCTGCGTGACATGTACGAAGCGCAAGCAGAAAATTCGAGGCCTTCCACAGCTGCCTACTCGCGACCGTCAACAGCAGCAAGCTCACCTGCGTTGAGGCCAACAAGCTCAAAAACACTGAGGAGCTTAAGCTCTAGCGATGGCCTATCAGGTCGAGGTGCGTGGGAAATGCTGGGTTTGCCGAAAGTGTCTGAAGACGACCTTGAGACATTGCCTACATTATTTGAAGATCTGGTTCATAGGCTCGAGTTTGAGCCATCCGTTGCCCCTTGCACCCAACATCGCAGAGGAAGGTCCAGCTCAACTTTTCGCACGTTCGAGCATTCAAGTCCATGCCTTTCAACATATCATGAGTTCGCCACCTCACCAAGTCCAATTTCAGTGCGACAGGTTCAATTTGTTAGGCGAAGTCGTCCAAATGTGATACAGCTGGGACCAAGCTGGAGTGGTGCTTCCGCAAAGATTCGAACGAGATCAGGAGAATCGAGTCCAAATTTCGTACAGCTGCAGGAGTCGTCTAGCATAGTCGGAAGCGATCCAACACCCACGTCTATGGGCTACGAAGGAGTATCTAATCCGAACACGATGCAATTCCCACATAGTTCAAGTATGGTGGATATTAACCTGACAGCTCTATCACAGATCGAGTGCGAGTCAAGTCCGAATATCGTCAAGTTGGGCACTTCGTCTCCTGAACGGACCACATCGCCAACACCGTCGCAGGCATCGACAATTTCGAGGAAACGCAAAAGATCGCATATTGAAGGCTCGATTAACGCTGGACGCACGCCATTGTGCTTCAGGGCTAGGAAGCAGCGAGCACCATCCAGTGCAGGTAGTCCTCCTGCTCGCATCGATCCTGTATGCTCTGGGAATTTTTTCCAATCTGGCGGACAGACCGTCCTGCCCTCATCGCCTCCAGAGCTCGGTTCGGCAGTTTCGCAAGCTCAACCAACGTCTAGTCCAGTTGTCCGGCTTCATCAGGGGTCCTTCAGCGCCGATCAAAGCTCTCTCGCCAGTGCTCATACGAATTTGCAGAGTGTGCTTACGTCGAGTCCAGTCGCACTACCGCAACGACCAATTGTACGTACGCCCAACGTCAATCAGTTTGAAAACTTGTCTCTGCATAAGAGAATAGCACCTGCACCATTGCCAGGGCATGCGCAGCCAAAAATTGAAATTTCGTCTATCCCATCTGTGACCAATGTCGAAATTCAGCAGATCTCATCTACTGATATAAGTGCTCTTCAGCCACGACGAATCTCTTCCAGAATATCAGTGTTTGCGGAAGAACTGGACGACAATCTCGACACTGAATCTATAGCGCCTGTACAGAAATACATGCAGCGATATGATCTGAATAGTTCACAGATGCACATCGTCTCAGACGCTGATCAGCATGAAGCCACCGACTATCTTGCGGCATTACCAAGGCAACACTCGTCATTTGCAGCGGCGCTCAGTCAAGCTAGAAGCTATCCTACCTCTGAAAGCTCCAGTCGTCTAAATTCAACTCGGACTTCTCTGGAAGACCGTATGCAGAGTATGCATTCTTCAGTCTACGGCAGGAATGAGAGCTTTCGAACAACACGACCTGGATCGTCCGGGAGCTACTTTGATTCCAGTGTTGTACCTACTTGGGCGCGGCAATACTATTCTGGATTCTATCGTAATTCACTTCATTATCTCTATCAATCTCAGACTAACCTCGACTGTCCTGTAATTGTGATTCCACCTCGAACGATGCCACGACCGCTTTCATTTCCTTCAGTCATCCGATCTTCTTCGTCATACGAAACGATCAATTCGACATATGAACCTCGACGATCTTGGTCACGATCTGCTCGATCATCTATCAAGAACTTTCTTCAGCCTGCAATCCAGCCTATAGTCAGACCTCGTCTCAATGTCACACAATCACAAATAACTACGGGAGTTAGTCCTCTCGTCTCAAACCCAACAAGGCCCAGCTCAGAGATAATATCACGACCACAATCCGCACTTCAGCAACGTTGTACAATTCGAAGAGTATCAGCACCAATATTAGCAACAGATCCACGCTTTCATTGGAATGGCATTATCGAGGAGCCTGAGACAGCCGAGGAGGCTGAAGAGCTTGACGACCACGAGTATACAGGCACGCCAAGGTATTCGACCTCTTCTAGCGCTGTGCCACAACGGCACAGAGCCTCGACAAACAGGTTGCCGCCGCCACTACGCCTCTTGCGATTGCCTACACCTCACCTTCACCAAGACAAACGACTCAATACTGGATCAGAAATATCACAGGGCTTTGGAGCGCCCTATAATGCTCGTCCGCAATGGCAGCCAACGTCAGGACTGACAGATCAAGTTGGACCTCCAGCGTGGTTCAAGGTCGACATCAGAGATATGCAAGTTATTTGTTTCATGGCCGGTTTTTTGTGTCCGCCTGCATGGTTTGTTGGAGCTTTCACGCTACTTCCTCGTCGGCCGTTAAGCTACCATGATCTGGAAAAGCAAACTGCTTATTACCAGCAAAGTCAATATGGCACTGTAGAACAAGGCGACATTCTGGCACAACCAACGCTCGAGAAGCATATTCGTGGACTGGAGGAAGTGAAGTGGCAGAATGCACGATGGTGGAGACGAATGAATAGATGTATGTGTTGTGTTGGGTTTGTGGTGCTGATTGTTGTAATTGTGCTTGCAATCATTGGCACAAGGAGCCACTGGTCGTGACGCTGCATAACATGTATATATAACGTGACATGATGGGTGGTACACTTCCTTTATTAATGTCCAATTTCGAAGCGCAGTCTGGCTCGCAAAACAAAGTTCGCTTTCATGCTGCAAAATTGCACTTTCCAGCTCAGCCGGTTGTTGTTCTTTCAACTCTGATCTTCCCGAGGCTGGCAACCTAGATTCGGAAACACCGAGCAATAGCACTGTTTTCCAGTTCTCTTTAGTGGTAGAACCAAGCAATGTAGTCACCTTAAAGATGTGTTAGAGTCGCTACGTTGTTGGTATTTAAATTCGAGCACGCAAGTGACCTGATGATACAGCAAGTCTGAATCAGCTGAACGGCTGTGCAAAATGTCTCAGAAAGCTATTAGCAAATATCGAGATCCGCCGCACGTATCGTAAGCACATAGTGAGCTAGTTAGACCAAGCCGTGTTGGAAGCAAAGATTTGAGATGAGTGCAATGTGGACTTTGAAATCATGCTCAGAACCACATTCTCGTACATGAGAGGCATTGGGTCAGCCTTGCAATCGTGGTTCGCTATTCTGTAGTGCTTCCTGAAACCAGCCTGCAGCTATCAGGCTCCTTCCAACTCCAGGCAGGTCCTCATCGTCTCTGGAAAAGACGGCTTTAAAGCTCTTGTACTTTCTTGGGCTTCAGGCCTGCTGTGTAGTATCACTCAATCGCAAGATGCACGGCATCATTCGGGGCCTTACTGATAACCAAAGACACCTCTCGATCAATACAACATGGCTAGTGGGAGTTCGCCCGATAGGGTCACACTCGTGGCCTCAAACGTGATCGCCAGCACCACCAAATGGTACAGCACAACCACCAGCACAAGCACAATCATGTCATTCGTTGCATCAACAGGAAGCCTCTCAACCGATTCAAGACCATCCTCCGCAACGGAATATCATGACAGTAATACATTTGGAACTTCTCCTGATAGCAAAGTTCCTATCATATTCGGTCTCGTCTTCGGCATCTGCTTTGCTCTTGCTGTCCTTCTGGCAATCATGTCACCCCGCATATCCGCATATATCAAATTTGGGCGACATCGCAGCGGAGCAAGTGACCCTCACCCCGAAGCTGGAATGGAGCTAGAAACAGGACCGATGTCGGGTACGACTTCCAGAGCTCGATTACGATACTTGCTCGAACGGAGGCGTAATGCGTCAACGCCAGCGCATGCTTATGGAAGCAGCTCGGAGCTTGAGCAGGGAGGAACGACAGGAAGTGATGCGACACTACCAAAATATTCTGCTTCTGCAGATGTAGACCAGGTGATTAGTGCTCCATTGCCAACGCATGTGATAGATGGTTGGCGTGATAGTAGGTCTAAGAACCACTGTCGGTTTTGACGCCACGATAGACCTTGTGGTACGGATATTGCTGGAATTATGGTCATTTATCTCATCAATCTGGGTTGGAATAAGTGTTGTTTTCAAACGGCTCGAGGTCAAAAAGCCTGAGAGTGCTTATCTACCTAGATATGCGGCGACATGTTGGTAGGTTTTTAGGCATGCTTCATGCACCCAGGATTTAGGCCTAGCGGAAGCCGAAAGGCAGCGGTATAGGCTCGCTTGTGCCAAAATAGCCTCCGTCAAGACTCTTGAAGTTTCATCATCCTCTGTTGTTCAACGTCTTTCATTACTCAGTCCAGCAGCTCAAACTAGAATCACGAGTTTTCAATCGTGGCGTACATGGGAAGTCAAATGTCCACGATTCGATGCGCGACCGACCGCAGACTTCTTCTGCTGGTGAGAACACAGAAATGGTCGAGCTGCAGCAACGATTGAAAGGATACCATAAGCTCTGGTTTTACGATTAACTACGTAGCCTCGATGTACCGCTTCACACGAGCCACACTATTGTCTCTTGTGGCTGTATCAGTAAGCGGCATTGCATGCGTGCATGGGACAAATGGGTTGATCATGCATTGACATGAATAACGCGTCAATCATGTCGTTGCATTTTGGCCAAGAGTAATTTGTGTCTTGCCGCCCTGCGTCAACCGGTGAGTGAACGCTACCATCTGATCTCAGCCTTATCGAGCGATCTCGCTCCCAAAGATAAGCACGACACATCATGCTTTGCTGCGAACTGAATAAGAATTACAACTTTGTGATTGAAGATGCTCTGCTACATTTGCAAACAAATCCCAGCATGGTTCTTCACTAAAATCGTTGACACTAATGCCGACCGGTCAATGTGGCAGACCGAGGCTGAGAACCAGGTTCTGTTGTCACCATTCAAGGCCATGCAGTACAGAGCACTTGAAGGATGTGACCTATGCAAGATAATGGTGGCAAATGCTACAACTTCGTTTCTTCCACAAGAGGACCACTTTCCAGGCATGTTGCATCTTCAGCGAGGTTTTCTCAATCCCAACAACAGTTTTGCACTGGCGGCTGGATTGGAAGATCTAAACATCAAGTACTTTTATGAAGCTCCTGCATCATGGTGTAAGCTCCACTTTGTTCTCAAAACGACTGCCAGCTGACGAGGTACCAGCGAAAACACTTGCTATGGCCAGACCAGATGCTCCGGATGAGCCCATTGCTCAGATGAAACAGTGGCTACGCATTTGTGGGCGCGAGCATCCTGATTGCGTTAGCGGGAAACAGCTCTTTCTTCCTGATAGATTGATCGATCTTCGAGGAAATAGTGCCGATTCTTCGTGTCTGACACTTCGATCGACGATAGCCGAGCAAGACATGGGCAGATACTGTGCTCTTAGTCACTGCTGGGGACGACGGGAAAGCAGACCGTGGAACACCATTAAGACCAACGT
The DNA here is from genome assembly GCA_022813495.1 of Pasadenomyces melaninifex. Classification (NCBI taxonomy): domain Eukaryota; kingdom Fungi; phylum Ascomycota; class Dothideomycetes; genus Pasadenomyces; species Pasadenomyces melaninifex. The sequence goes on along the minus strand of JAKLMI010000050.1, from coordinate 1,825 downwards.
TCATTCCCGCACTCGTGGTTTCAAGCTCTGCGAGTTGCCCAAGACTTTCGTAGACGCGATCGGAGTCGCACGCTCGTTGAATATACGATACATATGGATAGACTCGATTTGCATCCTGCAAGATGACGCCGAAGATAAGAGGTGCCAAATACGGAAGATGGGCCAGATTTTCGCTGAAGCATATTGCACTCTGGCAGCTGGGAGCGCAACAGATCCGCTCGGTGGTTGCTCAACATCTTCTGCTAAGCACGACACCCGCAGATACCTGGACCTGCGATGTGGTTTGAGGCGAGTTCGTATTTTCGACGGTCTCCCGACCAGTTGGATGGAAGAGTATTTGCTTAGCACTCTACGCAAAAGAGCTTGGGTGTTACAGGAACGTGAGTTGTCTCGCAGGACTATCCAATTTTCACGAAACATGTTATTGTGGGAGTGCAAGACTGCACGAGCGTCCAGTCAATTACCTTGGTTCGAGATGAATTTTTCGGATGAAGCACCTGTTCCTTTGCTCAACGACGACCGAGAAAGGTTAGGGGATCGCGAGACCTTCAGAGACCGGCATGAATGGCTGCTTGTCTTGGAATCCTACTCGTGTATGCATTTGAGCCATGAGTCCGATCGCCTACCGGCTATAACAGGATTAGTCAACAAAACCAAGCGTGCTCGAGGGCAATATATTGCAGGGATTTGGGAAGAAGATATGCCATCGGCACTGATGTGGAATGTTGGCGATACTCAAGAGATCTCTCGCTACGGAGGGGGTGACTCGTTCGACGCGACTAGTTCAGTGAATGTCGGCGATTCCCGCCGCCCTACTACTGCTCGAGGACCTACCTGGTCTTGGGCGTCCGTAGAAGGTCCTATTTCATACGCGAGCCAAAGGCAGGAATCTGGCTACCAGCAACCGAGTCCGTCAGGCGATTACGCGAAACTTTCATTTCAGATATTGCGGCTCGAGTCGGCATCTGCTCAGATCGAGTCCGTAGAACTGCAAACGGAGACCAGGCTCAAAATACGAGGTAGGCTACGTGCTGGTCGAGTGCGTGCACCAGAAAGCAGAGATGGAGGAGGTTGGCGACAAGTCATCGAGGACGAGAATGGCCAAACGGTCGGCGAGGTTTTGCCTGACCTCGTTGCACAACTGCAACAAAACCAAGCGGAATACTTTGTCCCCATCAGAAACGATCTCTATGGCTTACATGGAAACAACGGACACGCAGAGAAGCTATATAGCGTCGTTGACGGAAGGGATCTTGATCTTGTCATGGGTTTAGCTTTGCGGGCGCTAAGGTACGAGACAGATGTATTTGCCCGAGTTGGTTTGATGCGCTTAGCACGGCGAAACTGGTTCGATTCGATTGAGGCTCGTGAAATTGTTCTTGTGTAGCACTGTAGAGAAGTGCCGTCATAAGCTTCACTATTCCATAACAAAAGAATGCCTGGCTATCATCTGCCAAAAGTTCAAACATGCTTGACATGTGACAAATCAATCCCAGTGGCTGGTAACAGTGTGATGTGGGACCTTGTTGGTATAGAAGACTTTGCGCCGGTTTTTGTGAGCACTTTAACAGCATAATGCTTGGGTCAGGCACCAAATCCACTCACAATTCGATGTGAATTGTACTCACGCATTCACACCACATCTCGGCTCGATGCAGGTCCTTACTGTCGGAATAACTTGCAGTTCTTATTCGCATTCTAATCATTCGTAACACCTCCACGATGCAAACAGTCAACCTCGACGGAGATTCTGGTACCGTTTCAAAAGATCTCTTATGCGAGTACTTTTGCAGATCCAACAGGTATTTCAGCAAGTTGCACATTG